>MU106234.1:0-13735 GCA_012274485.2 Sinapis alba
ATTGTCGAAATTTGAGCTTAGAATGTGGCGGATATTGGCCGGATCAACAGTGAGCAATATATGAATTCCACTAAGCCATGGCCCTTTGAAACCAAACGTCATATTTGAGGCCTCGAGAAGCTCGGTGACTGCATCATAGAAACGATTGAAACTGAGGAGTAGACCCGGAAGCATCCCAAAGACAGGCCAGTTCGTGAGCAAGTGCTTCGGAGTTTTCTTGTGGAACAAGAAAACTATAAAGAAAAGGAAGAAAATGAATGTTATGCAAATTTCAAGAAGGCCTACGTTCACCACCATTTTAGTACTAAGTTTTTTTTTTTCTTTTCTTTTTGTGAACAAAACTATTGGGTTTTCCTCAAGAGTGAGTAATTCATACAAGAACTCGTTCGCTATATATAATAGTTCAAAGTATTTTTAGTATATACGCACCGACAAAAAAGTATATATATGTATGATGTATCTCATGTTTGTATTGCTATATATGTCATAAGTCCTATGTCCTATTTGTAAGAAGCATTAAATCATTTGATACATTAAATTTTTGCAATTTTATAATTGCACGTCTTGTATACGAACACGTCAATCAACGGGCCGGCTGTTGGATCGATATGATTATGGTCCCAGAAATTTAACAGCCCCTAAAAATGTATAGAATCAGTATTTTACAGTATATATTTGATAAGAACAGAGAACAAAGAGGAAGATGACATAATAACTTCACGAATTTTTTCTTTCTACGCATTGCAACGTTTTTTGTGTTACATATAAAGCCAACACTATCCAGTCACAGTCCTACAGCTGGCACTCTTATCCACACAATCTTGGGATTGCAAAGATGAGAATCTATTGTACACAAGAGGAGGCAGCTTCGCAGCTCTTCCTTTTTTGTGCCAGTTGCCCTGCGCATCCTTTGTTACCGTTGAGCATGTTGAAGATGTCAGCTAATGGCCTCCTGTTAGGCAAGACTCATCAATTTGAATATGGTCCACAAATTGAGCCTTTAAAGTATTTGTATATAATTTTCCAGCTTGGTCCGCATAGTCAGGACCGTCTAACAGCACGTGCAAGTGGAGCGGTCGAACAGGACCCGACTCAAAATATATAAAAAGTTTCAGAATTTTTAAACATAAATATATAAGTTATGGTATAAAACTTTAAAATTTTAAACATACTATTAAATTTAGAGTTTATATTTTCAAAAGAAATATTAAAACTATTTTATTATATTGTTAAATATATCATTAATATTTTTTTGAACATGACCCAAAAATAATACGAGACGGCCCTGCGCATAGTCATGATATTTTCAACAACTATGTGATTCTACTTATAATATACGGTAATAAACAATGAATTCCAACGAAAATTTTGACAGAAGACATTCATCAGAAAATTCTAAAGGGTTTTTATGCCGTTTCAAAATCAGTCAAAAATTCTCAACGGATTTATCACCTATTGGTACTATGTGTTAGGTTTTACCCAATTATAATTAGTATCAATGCAGAAAACTAATAATTAGAATAACAGAAATCAATCGACAAAGATTGGAGAACTACACTACGCAAAATATAAAATCAAGATAGCACCAAATATTGGGAGAGAGATTACATCCCAAAAAGGTCCAACAAATATAGAGTTCGATCCAATTAAAACAGGTAAATTAATGATAACTTGGTCCAGTATAATTCGGTCCAGTATAATTCGGTCCAGTATAATTCGGTCCAACCGATTAGTTTAGTGTGAGTTGAGAATTTGGGAAAGCCGATTATAAAAAGAGAAGAGAGCACAAGAATATGGACATTCAGAAACCATAGAAAACATAGCCAACTAGAAATAGGGTTTATTTTTTATTTTTTGTTATTGCCGAAAACCTTGATTTTTCTCTTGCTTGTCAATCGAAATCTCTTGTAACTTACAATCTGATTGATAAAAAAACTGTAACATCCGACTAACCACGGTTAATGGGTCTCACATGCCCACTCATTCGGCCCATGGGTCTCACTTAGTGCTATGGACAATGTGTTAATTTTTGGAGGTTCGAAATTCTTGTTTACTGCTCTTGCAATTACCATATGACCTTTCCCTTGCTCTGGCTTCACTGACACGGTATCGCGAATCACTTTCCGATAGGTCATCCATCCTTTCCCAACTCCATCCCAAGGATGCTTAACTCTAGAGTTATAAATGGATGTGTGTCTGAAAAGGTAAGTGCACTTCGATGACATATATAGTCAAATCAATTTTTAAGCCTTTCCATATACGACAAACCGGGATATTAGAAAAACATATTTTAAATAACCTACCATCGTGTTCTTATACCTTAGTACCCACCGAACACAAATTAAACAACAAAAAATTTCCCCACATGGATGTAGGCCAGGTGGTACTCCGGTGTTAAGCATTATGGGTTGGAAACCTACCATTAAGATAAATTGTACACGGTGTTGGGGTCAAAATCGGTCATGACAATGTCAAAGGCTAAAATTCTCCAAGAAAATACGCCTTAACATCGAAGAAACTATACCCCATAAGCCGAGTCTATTTAATAAGGATATAAGAACATAACTTTTTTGTGTTTCATTCCGGACAAGATATCATCGATTTTCTGTCCCAACTTGAAAATATCGGCGAAACATTTTTGCGGAAGATTCTTGTGATAAATAATAAGTCTTTATGGAACAACTTTCCGTAAAACAGAATATCGGAAAGTTTCAACGGAAGAACCTCATAGGAAAGTTTAAGAGATAATCTTCCACAAAGCAACTTTCGGAAGTCTTTGCGGAAAAACTTGCGTAAAAATAAATTAAATAGTTCTAAAGGTTTACGGAGTGATCGAAAGAAGAAATGAAAAAGGAAGAAAGGCAACACAACACTCACCTCGTCACACTCACCTCGCCACCCTCACCTCACCACACTCCTTCTCCCTCACCTAGCCACACTCCCTCTCCTTCACGTCGCTGCACTCACCTCGCCACACTTTTTTTCTCTTCACGTCGCCACACACTCTCTTTTCATGTCGCCAGACTCGTCTCACCTTGCCACACTCGTCTCACCTCACTACACTCGTTTTCCATCTCCACACTCGGTTCCCCTCTCCTCCATGTCACCACACAGCTCCTTGATTTCTAAAATGAGACTTTTATTGTGTTCTCCTTCGAATTTTGATTGAAATGTCTTTTGTTTCGTCTTAATCAGAGTTTCCGTTGAAATTTTTACGATAAAAACAAGTAAGACGTATTTTCTCGTAAAAGTCCGAGTCAATCTTCAAGATGATGCTGGTTAACTTAACACCATTGTATCCTCGACTATATGAATTGATTTTCATCAGTTCAAAGGACCAACGACATTAAAACATGCGTAAGAAAAATTGACGATTTTCCCGAGTATAATAGTAAAAACGTATAAGTCGTAAAATGGCCCGAAACAGCCTAAAAACACGACAAAAACCTACTTACGGTTAAATGAGAACATGCCCAAATGCAATAACGGTTTACTCGACTAGGACATAGAGAAATGGAAAAGATGGATAAATACGAATTTCAAAGATAAAAATGAGTTTTAAGATAGGATAAAGATGAATTTTCGCAAAGGGATAAACCCAAATCAAGGCGAAAAAGGAGTGATGACCGACCTTGGAGGCATATATAAGAAAGACCAAAGCGAGGAGCACACTGATGAGGACATATTCATAGCAACTTGGTCACTTAGAGAGATTTTATAGTAATTTCGTTTTTGTTATCGAGCTGCGACTCAGACTAGGTTTATGGCTTAGGTGGTTAGATCTAGAGAACTCGCTGACAACTCTTTAGTTATTTCTTGTTTGTTAATCATAATTTGATCACTTGTCGTAGGCTTAGAAAAAATCCAGATCTTCATGAAAAGTATGGGATTCTTTACTTTCCTCTAATTACTAAAATCGACAATGCAAATTTTGATTCCCACAGTTTGGCGCTAAGGAGGGGGGGGGGGTCGGATTAATCTAACACACAGCTGAAAAGACGTTTGGTCAAATATGGCTATAGACACGCAAAAAAATCCACTAGCTCACAACGACAACATCGACGTTGACAACATTGATAATACTCCAACAACGAACGCTCCGTGGCCAACGCTGATGCTCACGCCGCATCATTCAATCAAATCAAAAACTCTCTTCCGACTCTCGTAAAGAAGTCAAACGAGCAGGATAAGCTCATGAGTTATATGTCTAAACAGGTCGGAACCTTAATGACAAGAACTAGAGCTCTTTTTCCATGCGGGGCTTCGAGAATCCGCAGCAGAAGAAGACTCGACTTCACGACTTCAAAAGACAGGTCCACTAACACGCAAAGAAACCTGTCGGGTCAAAATCCGATGAAGTAACCCCTGTTGTAACGCGACAAAACGTGGAAGATCCTCCACCTCTTAATTGAGGAACATAAGAAAATGAAGTTGAGCGAGTTAACTTGGATACTTACGATCAATCTGACCCTTCATAAGAAGACGCTGGCGTACACAAAAGAAGGACAAGAAGCCAGATGACTCGACAAAACTCATCGTTCGACAAACCCATGACGGAGGAAGAACAAAACGTCTTCTGGGTAGAACTGAAAGAACTTACCGAGAAACAAGCAGGAAGCACTCAAAGCAAACGCTGACAAGCTCGGAAAACTGTTGGTGGTGATCTTGATGAGATGAACAATCTCCGCAAATATATCGCAAAAACGACTATAGAGGTAAAAGCGGTGAAATCACAAATTGACCATGCTACCAGCACAACACATGAGATCGACAAACTTCTCTAAGAGGACCAAAAAACGCCTTTCACCTCCCCTATCAGGAATACAATAATCTCAGACTCTGGGAAGATTAAGATTCCCACGCATAACCGCACCACTGACCCGAAAGCGCATCTGCAATATTTTCATATCGCAATGGGAAGGGACAAACTCAGAGAGCACGAAAGAGGCGTAGGTCATTGCCTCCTCTTCGTCGAGAATATCCTGGGTAACCTCCAACGGCGTAGGTCATTTCCACCAACTCTCCTCAGTGTTTCTCATACAACACTCCAAGTTCATGGATAGAGTAACCTCCAACGCCGACCTATGGAGCTTGTCTCAAAAAAGAAGACAAATCTCTACGAGATTTTATGAACATGTTTAAGGCTATCATGTCAAGAGTTAATGGAACTAGCGATAAAGTGGCCTTACATACCCTAACGAAATCGCTCTGATACAAATCAAAGTTTAGAAAATGGGTCTCTCTCGAGAAACCATGCACGATCCAATATGCTCTCCACAAAGCCACATACTTCATTATCAATAAAGAAAAGATGAAATTCCTATCGCAGAAAAATAAACCTCTGAAAGCGTCCACAAAAGACGTGGCATCATAACCAAAGCAAAAAAGAAAGCTTCTCGTAACCACAAGTACACCCATCACTGCCCATCACGAGAGTGAAGATATTCAAGGAGTGCATAACTATGCCATTGATTCCACATCGGAACGAGGGAGAACTTTGAGAAACACGTGAGTCCAAAACGTATCTTTTGACGAGAATGCTTTCTACAAGTTTCATCAGACAAAAGGCCACTCTACCACGAACTGCAAAATTTTTGGCGCTGGACTGACGACAAAACTACTTACAGGAGAAATCTCCTATGTGACAAGTACAAAAGATCTTATTCGGGATAGCAACTGTCCGCCAATATCGTACCAAACTCCGCCAACGGAAAATGCAACTCAAGGAAATCGGTTAATGAAAAAAAAACATGGAAGAAGGCCAGATGACAGAGGCAATGATAACAATCATCGTCGCAGAGTTAACATGATCAGCGGAGGATGGCAGTACTGCCACGACACAGTTTCATCGATAAAATTTTACCAGCGCAAATCCGAGTCAAGAGCTAACTAGTCTCCACCTCTAAATGTCTTGAACGAAATGATCACTGTCACATCCCCATCCCGGGAACTTGACATAGGGACTAGACGTTTTAGTAAAAACGTGACAACTTTGGTTCAGATTATGGGAATTGATCATGAACAAGGTGTGATGATGAGATGATCATAATGGATCATTGAAAAGTCTAGGCTAAGTCAA
This sequence comes from Sinapis alba, assembly GCA_012274485.2. NCBI lineage: Eukaryota > Viridiplantae > Streptophyta > Magnoliopsida > Brassicales > Brassicaceae > Sinapis > Sinapis alba. The sequence goes on from MU106234.1 coordinate 6,080, forward strand.
GAAATGTACCAAAAGGACTTAGACGGATTTAATAAGATGAGGAAAGCATGTTGGACGAGTTGTACGGTAACTGGGTGATGCAAATAGGCAGCTCAACCAGCTAGGCATAGCTTAAATAGAGTGTGAGCAAATTGGTTCATCTAATTTAGCTGGATGGACTACCTCGCTCATTTGGGTCAGATGGGATTCAGCTCAACTAAGATAAAGCGAGTGTTCCGGTCTCGGGCAGTTGGACCGAGCGGTTACCAGGCCGGTTGGTCAACCAAGGCCAGCGATAGGTTGATGGGCTCTTGTGGTTGGGCCATGGGTTCGGGTAATCAGTTTGGGCTTGGGTTGGACTTGTATATGAGTGTTTTGACAGCCCAAGTCCGTTTAGTAACTGCCATGAGCGAATGAATGTGATCTGTACCATTGATTAAATCAATGGCCATAATTGATACCAAATGGACGCATTGGTTAGAGAAGTAACTACACATTCTCCTATAAAAGGAGGGGAAAGCTGTGGGTTTGCAGGAACGTCAGGACTTCTTCCTACACCATGAAAACACAAAGAAACACAGAGAGAAAAGCAGAGTTGTTCGGATTGAATAATCCAAGACCAAAACTCACGTGAAGGCAAAGTGGAGGCAGTTTTGTGGGCAATAAAAGGGGATAGTGATGCACAACCTATTGTTGGATTTTGATCATTTTTGTCCACACCCTGGTTTTCCTATACATTCTTATAACACACACAAATGGTCATGAGAGAAGAGAGAAGGCTGGACTTCACTTCCAACGGCCGAGACAGCCTTAAGGTGGATGTGCGTGGAGAGGCAGTTTCATGAGAGTTCAAGGAAGAAATGCACGACCCATGAATGGATATTATCATTACTGGAAGTATGATAAGGATTGGTAAAGACGTGTGTAAGAGGAGCATGGCGGTCCATGATAAAGAAATGACATAAGATCTTACACAATCAAGTATAAGATAACCGATTTATGATTACTTTTCAGATTATAATTATGTCTCTTGTAGGAACGATTATGGTCAAGTATGATACACCATTGGAGACAATAGATTGGGATGTGATTTAAGGATCCAAGACCTTGAGGAAAGGATCATATCATTGTTGCTCTAACTCGTTCATATGGGACGATAGTTAGATACTACACATCAAATAGTGTTTAATGGTGGATCATGGGTTGGTGTTGGGTTTGATCATGATGAGAATCATTGATCTGGTTCATGGAGTGAAACTCCAAGTCGTTTGGAAGGATTGAAGAGACATGTGTAGCTCATGTGAAGTGATAGCTGATTGTGATGCATCGGCCAGACTTCAATGAGGAGTCATGGTTCATGGGTTTGGTTTGATCATGAATTGACTCAAGGGAATGTGATATATGGCTGGCCTTGAGCAACCACGATCCAGGGCCAAAGGTGAAGAATCGTGACATTTCACCAAGGTGGTTATTCATGACATCTAACCAAGTAAACAATAATTGTTGGGAGATAGGCTGAATGACCGCATGATCTATAAGAGCTGATGATGGCTCACACTATCAACCATAATATGGACTTGGATTGATGGTATGATTAGTGTCCTATCCAATAATCATGAATGTCTTGATAGGATGTGACTCGCAACAATGTGAAACGAGAGTATGGCTGGTATTATGTATTGTGGACAATAAGTATTCAGTCTAGATGTGTTTATTCAAGGAAGGTCGTGTATCATATGATCATGGTTGAATATGGACGACCTGATCCATAGATGATGGATCAAGGTGTCAGATCTACTTGATCAAAAGATACATCGGTTGGTAAGAACAAGACATATCGGTTCGACTGGGATACAATTCCATGGCTGGTTAGATAAAAAGAAGACTCAAAAGTTTTGAGTCATGTGGGGTGGTTGGTTGATTGACTTAGGATCTGATGGGTATTGTTGGTCTAGATGATGGTCTTGGTACTATTGCCTACAAGGCAAAGGGTGAGGGATGGTGCATAAGCCGAGAAGGGCCAGATGCATATCCTTAATCGTTGAAGACTTCTCAAGGGTAACTCGAGTCTGTGGGGATGGTTGGGTGAATGACTAAGTACCTAAGATAGTTTTTTAATGCAAGAAAAAAGATGATGACCAAGAAGGAACTAAATGAGTTGAATGGTTCAATAGACAAACAATAGTAGTTCAGATCAATGGAGGACCGCTGAGCTAACTAGCTCTGTTGATATGGCAAATGTAAGATCTAGCAATGCTTGCATAAATCTTGATAGAATGGTTTAGGAGAACGGAACCTTAGATTCGTATGACTTGATCTAAGTTGGGATCGATCTATAAGATTGTTGATAGTTAAGTGAACTAACCAAAGTTAAGGTGATTCGACTAGACAAGTATTATACAGGATTAGCTCGATTGTTAATAGAGTATATTCCGCTGCGTATAAGTTAAAATGATCTAAGCTATGAAAGACTAAGAAAGTCTTTAGCTAAGGCCAAAGATAGCCATCGCCTAAGGGCAATATTATAGATGAAGGGCGAAAAATTAAGAGGTTCGGCCAGAAAGTGGATCGAGCGATGTATCCCTTTATGACCGCAGCCTAGACGGCCGGATCAGGGTTTTACAATCACTTTTGAGGAACACGAAACCATCAGAATCGACAAACCTCACAGTGATCCATTCATGATTGAACTCGTGAGCAGAGATCTCGAAGTCGCCATAATCCTCATAGATACGGGAAGTACCGCTAATATCATCTTCCGTGGAACTCTCCATAGGATGAACATCAATTTATCTGAAGTCATACCAACGGTGAAACAACTAACCGGTTTCTCCTGCACACGTAAATGCCTCTCAGATCGATTAAGCTCCCTGTTTGGGCTGAAGATTCACAAAGATTGTCGATTTCTCGGTCATAGATCACCCAGCCATCTTCAAGATAATCATGGGGACAACTTGGATAAACTCCATAAAGGTTTTTCCGTAAACATATCACCTCTGCATCAAGTTCCCAACTCCTACAAAAACTACGACCATCTAGGGATTACAAAAACAGTCGCGACTCTGTTTCCTAGCTGAATATAAGCTACAGAAAATCACGACTACTTCCACGGTAAAACCCAAATGTATGAAGACAACTAAGCTCTCGACTGAAAAAGCTTCAGAAAAAGACGATCCATAATCGTCAACTCAAGAAACAGTTTCGTACGAAGAAACAAGCAAGATTCGGAGAGCAACACTTTAGACAACTCAGAAGAATCATTTCCAGAAAAAGCCGTCGATCGAGTAACAGTCATCGTGACTAAGTCGTTCGATTCAACCGCGCCAAGAGAGTAAAACACTCACGGCAACAAACTGAACTAAGACACGACTTGATTCTCCAAAGGGGTACGTAGGCAACTCGTTGCAGGGCGAGTTCATCTGTCCCTCTCTCTAAAAAGGGGGAGTGGGTACGTATACGTATACTCGTATACTCTCACATTTTAAAATTTCCGCTTTCTTGTGCTCGATATTTTAAAACTTTTTCAGAAATAAGAAAACACAGTATGACTTAAAAATGTCTCGCCAATCGCTTAAAAACGCCCAAGTAAAAACAAACAATCATTGTATAACCAAAAAACAGAAGTTATACGAAAAAGTCTTTGTAACAAATCTACGTCCTAATAACCAAACGGTAAACGAAAAAATAAACTTATCATCAATTGATCAAATTCCCGAACGTTTCATAAAGCATTTTGTGGCCACAAGGTCGAGACTAAGCCTCAAAGGCACTACTAAAACATCTCTAAAACCCACAAACATTTCGGACAAAAATGCAGTATACGAAAAAAAACTTTTATACAAAAAATGCTTTTGAATAAACCACTACACAAACAAACCAAAATATTTCCCGGTAGCCTGGTCAAACAAGGCCTTCGACCAAAATACAGAAAAATGCTCCCGACATATATTCTCACAACATAAAATCATTTTACTCGAAGGAAAAACATGTTTTCAAAAAAAGCGAGACTCGCAGACTTTCAAAAATATACTTCCAAACTCAAACAACTTCCGGAAGCAGTCGTCATATGACTATAAATCGAAAACTAACTCAAGTTAGAAAAGACAAGTACTTGCAATTATATCACGTCCGTCGACTGGCCCCAACGAACAAAACAACCACTCTCACTCCGGTGTTGGTCGGTTGATGCCTGGTCGGTCTGTTGGACCTTCTGCCATCAGGATGTTTGAGTCTCTGATCTGATCCGGAGTTGATTTACAAGGTGCTCGAGTTTTCTGGTGCAATTATGGAAGGCTGCTTGGGCTTTGTTCAGTACTTCGGCACTGGTCGTCCTTTCTATGGCCAGTTCATCTAGCTTCCCTATCAGAAATCAGAGCATGGCATGGGAATTGTATCCTGCTACCGGAGAGGCGTCTTGGTCTAACAGCATTGCGAGTGGATATCCGACTAATTCTGCCGGGGGTGAGGGTGTCAGAGTCAGGATCCTGGGAATGTATGATGTTGTTAAGTCTGACGTGGTTGAGATGTCGCTCATTTCGGTGCAAGTTGCTGTCATTTCTTTACTTTTGGGGGCAGCCTTGGTTACTTTGTGCTTTAGAAACCGTAAGGTCCCACGGTGGACGTCAATTTTTTAATCCTAAATCCAGTAACTTAGATTAAGGACCTAAACAAACAATGATAAAGCGATTTGGAGGCCAAGATTTCGTTTATTGAAGTGTTAGAGTGTTTTTCCGAAGAGAAAAATACGAAGATGAACTCGTAGTTGATAGCTCTTTTTATCTATCTCTCATTCTAAGTCATGTGTCTCTTCTTATTTCTTTCGATCCTTTTATAGACACTTCATTCCTTGCATTTCTACATTATTACAGTAATCGGAGGGGTGGGTGACAACTATGCTCGGCGCCGTAGTAAGGCTTGACTTCCTGCATTGTCTGATTTCGGATTGCATGTGTCAGGTCTGTTCTGACGAGCAGGTGGTCGGATGATGATATTTTTCTGGTTGGGCCGGATCTACTTGTGGGTTGGAGCATAATTCCGGACCCATATCTAACACCAACAGGAGGCATCAGACGCTAAGGTATCTCTCATAAGGAAATATCGGGGAGAAATGGTTACTCTTGAATGAAATGGTGAGCATTGTGATAGTGTTGAGGTATGAGGGCTACCTGATCAAAGTGGGAGCTTATTTCAATGAGAAGGATGCTATTCAAAACAAGATCAAGTCGAAAACTAAATTTCAGACGTCGTCTCTTGCCTCAAGATCAGTGTGAAAGGGGAGATATAATACCAAAAATGATTCAAGAGAAAAAGGTGATTCTAGCAGAAACTCGATTTTTTTTTTTGTTGCGATGGATGCTGCCAATCTAAAGAAAGGCGATTGGATATCCAACTAACTCTTATGGTGTTAACGGATGAGGATCTAAATCCGGGAATGAAACTGAACCTCAAGGGGCTAAGATGGACATGTGGTTATGATGTCGTGAACGATGCAAGTGTTCTTGGTGATGGTGGTAAGTGACCCAGCCCTGTTTGAATTGTTTTTGGTAGTTTTCAGCTATTGGTAACATTTTGTATAACATAATTTTTACCCTTCTGGGCTATTTAATTGTTTAATTCTCATATTTTATTTTTTTTAAAACAATGGGGGCAACAAGAATCTCGTCACGTCTCTTAAAAAATGTCTCTTAGAAAATGCATGTTGGGCTCAAAAAAACATTCGTTATTGTAAAGTCAAAAATTGGCGTGTTAGTAAAGCGGGGAATTTTAATCAAAACATGTGGGTCCTGTCTCGTTTGATCTGCTGTGAGGCAGTGTGGTTCAAACGATTTTAAAAAATTTAGTTGCAAGTCCGGGTTGAACTTATTTTAAGCGGAGTGAGTGTGGATCAACCGAATTTAAGTCGTGTGTACCCGCCAAACCACAAATTTTAAGCAATGATTTTCTTTAAAAAAACAATTCTGAAAAATATATAAAATACTATAAATATTAATATTATTTTAATTTATTTTCTAAAAATATAATTATTTATGATAAAAGAATTATTTTAATATAGTTAATATTACTCATGGGTTTTGGTGGGGCGGATGCGGGTATAAGATTTTAGTTTGCGGGTTATGCGAGTTGGATTTTTGAATCAAAAAATTATTTGACCCGCAGCAGGGAGGGTTAACCCGCAAACCCAAAACTACATGTGAGATATCTCAGTTTATTCATTACCGATCAACTGCCTACCTATGGCAAGTTCAGGTTCGATTTTTCTTCTTTAGAAATTGGAGGAGGGGCAAGACTAGGCTCAGTTTATCCTATTATGATTGAGTCGCACTGCTGCATGTTTTTTGGCTAGAATGGCTTTCAACTCATCCATTTTGATGGATAAAGTAGCTCGATTGAGAGCGCAGTTTCAAGAATAAGGGGTCTGTCTAGCTTGAGACCAACATAAAAGTTTATGTATCCTAGAGAGAATTCATAAGCGCAATGTGAGAAGTTTTGTCTGACACTATTACGAGGGAGACAATCGCCTTGAAGTAATTGATGAAGGACCATAGTGACTATGTTTTCCCTTGGGACAAGGTATACATGTTGACATGTGAGACCCCTTGTTTGATCTACATGGAATAGTGCTTTAGAAAGTTGATCGATAATTATTCGTAGCTGGCAATGAAGTTGCCTTCAAGGTGAGAGAACCATCCCAGCACATGCCCATTAAAGTTTTCAATGAAGAGGTTGCAGTAGTCGACATCCCTTTCCTATGGGGTTAACATGGGCTCGTCCCAGAGAAATGAGACGAGTCAGTCCCCTTCATAGGTTGGAAACCTGATTTTCCCCAGGTATTTGGGATTCACGTGGTGAACGGAGAATTTTTTGTCTCTTCAGTACTAAATATATCTCATTAGCAGAGTTTGTCACTTGGTGGATCCATTATGCCATATCTTGGAGAGTTGCTTCAAAAGTATCGGATTATTTGGTATCTTTCATTATTCGGATTAAGCGATGGTTTGTTGCTTCTTCAGATGGGAGTTTCAGGTTTGGCAAACAAGTTCTTCTACAAATGTTCAGTGTAATAACCCTCATGAAGCAATAAACTTTTGGTCGAGAAAAATTCCGCTAGACCAGTTTGGAGTTGGTGTGATCAGAATTAAAATAAAAACCGACCCGGTGAATTAATGTCTCGATGAGACAGTCGTGTGGTCGAAAGACCTTCTCTTGATAGATCTGGTCGAGTTTTAATTATTATGGTCGAGTTTTATTAAAGCTGAAAGAGTTTATCTAAAAGAAGACGAGATCCGAGGGACGGGAAACGTTTGATCGAAAACTGCTCAAAAAGATCGTTCAGCTACTTGGCCGGTCATGTGCGATGCACATGATTTTCACCTGCTTGCTTGCTTGACCAGTCATGTGCCCTGCACCTTCCTGCCTGCCTGCTTGGTTAATGAGTTAATCATGTGCAAGTCACCAGCTACTTGCTTCAGCTGCTTGCAGCTTTCTTCATGGGAAGGAAAAGTTCAGCTGCTTGTGCTGCTGGGTGTGCTGAAGCATGTCTCCAGCAGTTAAGTCTCAGCCTTGCTTTGTGCTGAGTGAAACCCACCTCTAAAGCAACCTCTCAGCCATTTAAATCTATTCTTCACCAGCTTGGTCGTCCATTACCACAAGAAAACCAGAGAAATATTTTCAGAGAAA
>MU106234.1:22554-43607 GCA_012274485.2 Sinapis alba
GATAACTTCAAGGTCGACCTATAATATTTTTGTAAGATGATTTTTGAATGAATAAAAAATATAATGTATAAAGATTTTCTAAAGTACGGGTTCCATATGATATTAGTCCTTGTCCGGGACGAACTAACTATCGGGTATTGCTTGGTCGGGTTGAAAAGCCTTAAGTGATATCCGATAGGAGCGTCGATGTTCTCAGATTGCTAGTCCAAGGAACTCGGAAGTATTCGGGAACCTCGGGTTGGCTTTCAGGGAGCATCGACCGTGTCATTTCCGGTCATCTACGATTGGGGGTGTCACATTCAGTGAGTTTGGTTGAGTGTCGTTTAAAAGGCTGATCTTTCGATGCAGAAGTTTGCCAATATGGTTATGGTAGGTCGCCAACATGGCATCTAGGGAATTGGTGGGAATCTTACCATCCCGTGTTAACTTTTTCCATCGGACAATCAGGGGTTGCAACATCATTGAAATACTAGGCTCAACCATTCAAAAGTCTATTATGTCCGTTGGCGGTATCGGTAGATCGTTACCCATACTTGGAGTTTGCAAAGGTGGTTTGAACGTTTGTGGAGCTTTGGTTATCGTGAAGGATGAGAGGTGCATGAGGCTAGCATAGACAAATATGGCGCACTCATATCAATTAAGGCCGAAGAGTAATAATGGAGTGACAGTGGTGTACTTGACAAAGACTGTACGAACGACCTTGTGTGGTCGCATTTTCTAATGATGCTTCTTGCATGAATCGTGTTGGCAGTCTGTCCGATGGTATGGTCAGTTTGTCTATTTCTATTGACTTTCTTTGTGCATGATATATCTCTCGTCCTCATGGTGGACGCTTATTTTTGAAGGGAGAAATCAGTTTCAATCGATAAAATAGTAAATTAGGAAAAGTGCTCAGGAATTTTGTTTAATAAAAGAGTGATTACAATAATTGTTGGAGCAGACAAACGACAATATGAAGGGAACATGTAGTCGACAAGAGTTATTTTGATTTGTAATTATTGATATGCCTTTTTGTACTTGACTATTACTGCATATTGATTAAGAAGTTTTATTCTTTCTCTTTGAAGTAGGATCTTTGGTGTAGGTCATCATTTTTCTAGGTTCTTATTACGATCGCAGCAGCTAACTAGGTTCACTAATCACTCATTGCAGATTGTCAGGTTCTTTCAGCTGAATCCACACGTCTTTTGGATTTTTCGTAAGGACCCGCTCTGGGAGTAATTTTAATTTTGAATAAAATGGATCATGAAATATTTTTTTATAAATGATTTTGTTTATTTAAGTGCTAAAACACATGCATATGTTAAAGCTTGGAATGAAAATACGAAATTTTGACTGTATCGGTGTCGGAATTCATACCGATTCATAACGAACCTATGAATTTATATGCTTATGATCTCATACATATACTGAAATAAATTTAGAAATTAGGGTTTTGAGTATACCTAGTTATTCGCAGTGGAACAAAGAACAAGAACAAAACGAGGTTTTTAGTATTTCAGACATCATGCCTCTACAATTATCTACACGCACACAAACTAGATCAAAACGAATGCTAGTACCGTTAAGATCAAATCTCAAAAACTTTTGACAGAACAATTCGCCTCCATTGGTGCTCTAGGGTTTTGTCGTGTGTTTTTTATGTTCATTACAATTATCAACATGTGCACTTTTATAATGAATCACGTTAAGGCATTAACCTAATTCCTTAGTTTAATGGGTTATAAAACTCATTCATACATACATAAGATCTCTTACATTAAGAGATAATAACTATCACTTATCTTTATATATATACATCATGCATATCATAATATATATCATATACATATATTATTCCCAAAACATATATATTACTGATTCAATTTTCTTAGGTGTGACTATGTAAGTAATGAATTTTCCATTCATAGATTATAATCGGTATTTAACAAAACATTATAATCACCTAATATTATATGACAGTCGAACCTCAACATTATAACTTTAACAAGAGTAAATACACATGATTTTAGGACATTTTCAACAATCTCTCACTTGTACTAGAATCATCTATTCTCATAATCTATTTGTCTCTACATCTCAATCTCAGCATAAGACAACAACTAGTGTCATCCTTATTAAGCTAGATCATGTTTATCGAACTCTGATTTATACTGATAAAATAAATGACTGACATTCACCTCGTCTGAGCACGACCATGCATTTTTCAGTATCAAATCTTCGATAGGCCTAGATATTTATCTTCCGTTATATGGGAGGAACAAATCCCATTTTATTTCATCCCTGATCCTTACAAACTTCATAGAACACCTAATCAATAAGTTATGGCTGACTTTTGACAAGGTCAAATTGAACTAATCCACAAATAAAGAATCATGACAAACTCAGGTCTAAGGACTATACTCTAGAGTCGTAATTATAACTTTTTATAACACTCATATAACAATCTTGTAGAATTTTCATTAGTAGGTTAGTCCGATAATGTGTTCCCCTACACATATCTATGTGATTGAATTTAATACCACATATTGAATGACTCCATGAAACTTAGTTATCAATCACCTCGCATACTAGTCATTCACGGTTACTAATGTCCCAAGTTAACAACCTTGACTATAAACTTCATTAACTTATAGCATCTTTTACTTATAGGGTTTCATGACCAAGTCACGTACTTGATGACCTGGCCTATAATAATGATATAGATTATTTGGGACTATTATTTAATCATTCAGTTATCAAATAAATCTTAAACAACTTTCATTAATTTGAATACATAACCAAATGTATGTAAACATAAACATCATATCATAAAATAAAAATCTTCCACTAGAATCAAAACCACATCTTAAGAAACTTGATGTATATAGCAGTATTAATTATGACTCTCGTGCTTAGGCCGTGTAAGAGGCTTAATTAATGGATCAACAATATTTGCATCCGTTGAGACTCTGCTAATCTTCACATCTACTCTTCGACAATATCATGAATGAGATAATATCTCCTTTGAATGTGTTTGGATTTTTGGTGGGATCTAAGTTCCTTCCCCTGTGCGATGGCTTTATTGTTATCATAATAGAGACCACTGGGTTAGAAATACTAGAAACCACAACCAGTTTAGCAATAAACTTCTGAATTTAAACAACTTACTTTGCTGCTTTAGAAGCAGTGATATATTCAGCTTCAGTTGTAGAGTCTGCAACGGTGCTTTGCTTGGAACTCTTCAAGCTTATTTCTCCTCTATTAAGATAAAAGATGAAAGCAGATTGTGATGGAAAATCATCACTTCCTCCATAGACCAAGAACTTATCCTTAGTATTTCTTAAATACTTGAGGATAGTCTTGACTGATGTCCAGTGACTTACACCTGGATCAGATTGGTATCGACACGACATGCTCAAAGCACATGCAACATCTGGACGAGTACATAGCATGGCATACATGATAGATCCTATAGCCAAAGCATATGGGATTCTACTCATCCGCTCTCGCTCATCATGTGTTGAAGGACACTGAGTCCTACTAAGAGTTATGCCATGAGACATTGTCAAGAAGGCTTTCTTGGAATCATGCATTTTGAATCTATGTAAGACCTTATCGATATAAGCATCTTTACATAATCCAATAATCTTATTTAATCTATCCTTATAGATTCTTATTCAAAAAATTTATGCAGCTTCTCTCATGTCCTTTCATTGAGAAACAACTTACAAGCCAAGTCTTTACAGAATTAAGCATAAGAACGTCATTTCTAATGAGGAGTATATCATTTACATACAACACTAAGAAAGCAACAACGCTCCCACTAGTTTTCTTGTAAACGCAAGGTTATTCTTCATTTCTAATGAAATCAAACTTTTTGATTGCCTCATTAAAACGAAGATTCAAGCTCCGAGATGCTTGCTTCAAACCATAAATGGAACGTTGAAGCTTGCATACTTTCTCAGCACTTCCAGGGACTGTGAAACCTTCAGGTTGTGTCATGTACACATCCTCTTCGAGATTTCCATTCAGGAAAGTTGTTTTCACATCTACTTGCCAAGTTGCGTAGTCATAATAAACAGCAGTTGATAGGAGAATCCAAATAGACTTAAGCATTGCAACTGGTAAATAGGTTTCATCATAGTCAATACCATGAATTTGATTGTAACCTTTAACCATCAGTCTAGATTTGTATATCCGTATATCCGTATGTAACCATCCATGTCAGTTTTTTTCTTGAAAATTCATTTACACTCAATGGCCTTAACACCATCGGGTAAATCAACCAAAGTCCACACTTTATTTACTGACATGGAGTCCATTTTGGATTATGCGGCTTCTAGCCATTTATTGGAGTCAGGGCCCATCATAGCTTCCTGAAATGATGTAGGTTCATCACTCTCTATTATCAATAGATCATTATCCGTCACCCAAACCCCATATCTATCAGGTTCATGACGTTTCTTTTCGGACCTATGCACCTCAGGTTACACATGTGTAGATTCTACGACTCTTCGTAGATCTAATTGGTTATCTTCTTGAGAAAATAAAACAACCTCATGTGTTTCTCAAACTTTTTTAAGTTGTACTTTACTACCACTATTCTTCTTGGAAATAAATTCTCTTTCTAGAAAAATATCACTACGAGCAATAAACACATTGTTCTCAGATGGGTTGTAAAATTAATAACCTTTGTTTTTTGGGGATAACTAACAAAAAAGCATTTATCAAATTTTGGTCCAAATTTATCTTTAAACATACGTTTGACATAAGCATTATAACCCCAAATTTTCAGAAAAGACAAATTTGGAACATTTCTAGTCCACATCCCATATGGTTTTCTCCCAACTGAGTTTGATGGATATCTTTTTAGCATAAACACAGATGTGTCTTGAGCGTATCTCCAAAAGGATGGTGGAAGATCTGCATGATTCATCATAGACTGAATCATATCTAATAAAGTTTAATTCCTCATTTCGGACACACTATTCAATTGTAGTGTTCCTGGAGGAGTGAGTTGTGAAACAATTTTACATTCTCTCATATGATCATTAAACGTTTGACTAAAATATACTCCACTTTGATTAGATCGAAAAGCTTTTATTTTTTGTCAAGTTGATTTTGTACTTCATCCTTTGAACTTTTGCAAAAGATTCAAACTTATGTTTCATTATATAGACATAACCATATCTACTGAAGTCATCATTAAATGTAATGAAGTACTGATAGTTTCCTCTAGCATTTATACTCATTGGTCCACATACATCAGTATGTATAAGTTCCAACAAGTCTTTGGTTCTTTCACTATGTCCAGTAAAAGGAGCCTTAGTTATTTTACCCAACAAACAAGATTCACATTTTTTATATGATTCATAATCAGATAACTCAAAAGTCCATCACTATTAAGCTTTTGAATGTGTTTCTCATTTATGTGGTCCAAACGATAATGCCAAAAAAAGTTTGATTTGTATCGTTAGACTTGAATCTTTCGGTCCTAAAATTATAGACATGCACGCTTTGGTCTAGAATATAAAATCTATTTTCTAATGGACTGCTATCATAAAAGACATCATTATGATCAAAAGAACAACACTTGTTTTTGATCAAAAATTAAAATCCTTCCAAATTCAAACAAGGAACATAAATAATATTCCTACTTATAGCAGGTACATAGCAGGAATTCATAAGTTCTAAAACCAAGCGTGAAGGTAAAGGCAAATGAAATGTTCCCACGGCTAATGTAGCAACTCTTACTTCATTTCGCACGTGTAGTTCCACTTGTCCTTTCTCCAAAATTCTACTATTGCTTAGGCCATTCATATTTGTACAAATGTGAGCACCACAACCGGTATCCAATACCCAAGAAGTAGAACAAAAAGTAGTAACATTTACTTCTATAACATAAATACCCCTAAATGATGTTTCAAAAGTTTTTTTTTTCCTTTTCAGATCTTCTAAGTAGGGTTTAAACTCTTGTTTGAGAACAATTATCGGGTTTTGGTACCATTAGAAAAAATTTGATCCATTCAATTTGACCTTCTTCAGTGCATATCGCAATGATAATGGGTTGTGAGGAGTTAACATTGCTGGAATATAAGAATAGCAAATATTAATATGATGTTCATGAATTAGAGAAATCCTAACAATTAAGAAAACTCATATTATATTCAAAACATTTTCCTCAAACTGAATATAACAATCCAAGATCCATATTTCACTAAAATCTCATTGAGCTTTGGCTCATCGCCAGAATGTTTAACTATTTAGGTAAGAAACACTTTGCTAATTATATCCAATATAATTCTTGGTTGTTAGACGACACCTTATATCTCATCTAACCTATGTCTCTAAGGAAAAAATCGTTTTGATAGCTTAGTCAAGTGAACCAATCTTATTTCATATGAGCCGTGTTCTTTCTGTAGACGTTGCCGCAGCGTTCGCATCTAAAAAAATACACTATATTTTTGTTGCTTTACACACAAGGCACTGGAGAATAATGACGCTGGTGTTAATAATAACAGACGCCGCAGCAATTTCCGAGAGAGAAAACTGGTCGCTTTAAATTTTAGCGTCAATTGCGTTTACATTTCGGTGACTCATTTCACTATTGTGGTAACACTTTTTGACTCACACCATCCTCCGTTCCGTTTAATTTATTGTCGCTGGTAGTAGTCGCAGCGTCCATTTTCCGAACAGGGCTATGGTAACCGTTACCATTTACCTTGCTCATGTAATTGAAGACACCTTTCTTTGGCAAGCCCATCTTACAACGAAATGGGTCTTGATAGTTTATAAGATTATGTAGATATCAAAATACTTAAAATTAATTAAGAAATACATTTTAATTCAATTTTAATTTATATAAAATTTATATCTAATATAAATATAAATATAACTTATACATATCTTATATATTTTAATTGAATTATAAATAATTAAATTAATTTAATATAATTAAAGTGATTATATATATATATATATATATATATTTGATTTTAGTATTTAATCTAATCAAAATCTAATCAAACGACTAAACCAATTGAATTGATCAGTTAAACCAAGATTGAATCAACCGGATTTCATAATTTGCTAATGGGGATTATATCAGTTTGAGAATCACACGCATGTATTACAATAAGGAAAACTTGCCAAAATATAACAAACACTCAGCAGTTTCTTTTGTATAAAATTATTTTTTGTCTATTTTTTTTTCTTCTACCCTTTCCGTTTTTTAAACTTAATTAAATAAATAGTTTTATGAATCAGAAATTATAAAAAATGATAAAATACTTATATACACAAACAAACTAGTATTTTTTTGGTTGAAAAATTGATAAATAAAATTTTTTAAATTACGTTTTACTAAAAGTATATTTCGTCTTCTAAAAAAATGGGTTTGTAGAAATTGAATTCGAGAATTAACAAGTTCATCTATTTTTTTTAGAACGAAAAATCTACTTTTAATTAAAATTCTAAATATGGAGAATGTTAATTCTACTAATTGTAAGATAACTACTTTTATGGCAAAAACAGTTTTTACTTTTATTAATTACTCTAAAATTACACAAATGCAAAATCTAGACACTATTCAAATGGCTACATGAAATAAAATCTGCTTGTGCAATTTTGTTTTGGTTCTACGCAGTGTAGAAAGTGCCTTCTAGAGATAAGAAAATCTGTTTTTTGCAAAAATTAAGGAAGTTTCAGTTAAGAAAATATTCTAAAAATATTTATAATATTCTAACTTCCTAAAACGTGTATATTTAGTCATAAAAATATTCTAAAATTATTTGTAATCTTCGTACTCCTCTAAAACTCACAAACAAATATTTTTATTTATTAATATATTTACAAACATATATATATATATAGATTCAGTTTTTGATATATTTACAAACACATATCGACTAAAAACTATATATTAATATTTATTTTCATTTTACTAATATATTTATATATATCATTATTTGGAATTTAATTGTGTATATAACGAGAATATATAAATATTACTGACCATGTTATACATGAGAATTTTTTTATTTTTAATTAACATTATATATTAAAAATAATAATTGAATTTAATTGTAAAATTTATAAAAAAAAATATTTATATTCTCTTTATTTTAGTTAAATTTATAAATTTAAATATTTGTATTCTCTTTATTTTAAATAAATTTTAATT
Source organism: Sinapis alba (assembly GCA_012274485.2). Classification (NCBI taxonomy): domain Eukaryota; kingdom Viridiplantae; phylum Streptophyta; class Magnoliopsida; order Brassicales; family Brassicaceae; genus Sinapis; species Sinapis alba. Next base: position 30,719 of record MU106234.1, read on the forward strand.
AATATATTTATTTCTATATATATCATATACATATATTTTTCCAAAACCATATATATTACTGATCCAATTTGGTTTGATGTTTGACCCTGTAGGATTATAAACTATTAGTAATGAATTCTCAATTTATAGATTATAAGCAGTTTCTAACAAAACATTATAACCACCTAATAAACAGTCGAACCTCGATATTACAATTTTAATGAGAGTAAGTATAAATTATTTTAGGACATTCCCAACAGTCAGATGTTCCATGAACATGCCATTTTCTTGGGTTGAGTGATGATAAAACGACTATGGAATAACCAGGTCTAAAGTAAGGAAAGACGGAACCACAAAGCCAATTAAGAAAAGTTAGCTATTGGAAAATGTAGCTCCCAATTAAAAAAGTTTAACTAACTATCGATGCGGGATACTACATAAGAAAAGTTGGGTCTACAGGAGTTAGTTAAGGAAAGTATCATGGAGAATTAGTAAGGTCATTGATGAAATTTTTTGACCAACCCAAATAAGAAAACATTAATAAGTGTATGGCTTGGTCAGGAAGGCCATAAAATGCTATAAAAAGAGACTTGCAACTCTCATTATTCTTGAAACTCAGAAAACAAGTCTTAGAGAAAAGTCAGAGCAAAAACAAGTTTGTAGTGAGAAGTTTGAGAAGAATGATCGAAAGAGGGGAGAAAAAGAGTGTTTTGCTTGAAAATGCTAGAAAACTTAGACTCTTTGAATCCTTGAGATTCATCTAAAGTGAGGACGTGATTTGTGGCAACATGATAGTTTAAGTTTTAGCGAGTTTTGAACTTTATATTTGAGTTTATGCGCTTAGTAAGATGTTTATGGAAAGTTATGTTCTTTATTCTTTGAAGTTAATTCTTTTAAGAATCGAAGAACGCAAATGAAGGTTCTTCGTGTTCTAAGATTTTGAAGGGTAAATTGTGTGTGATAAATGTATGTTTTAATCAAGTTGTTTATGTGAAAATAGGAAATTTATTTTAAATAGAAGTGGCATGACAAATGAATTTTTTTAAGGAAATAGAACTAAGTAAATAAAATACATGATTAGATGAAGGAGATTAAATAAGGAAAGTATGTTTTGGATTTAGACCGTATTTATTATTATGATCATGTTTTGGCTTGGGCTATCTATGTTTGCTTCAACCATGATGGAACTTCGGGTCCAATTTTGGCCTCAGCCGTGATGGAACGACAGTCGTGATAGACCTTGTTGAGTTGATCTTTGAGTTTATGGACATTTGATCGTACAAACCGTTTAGTTTGTTAACCTTCAGTAAGATGAACCTTCAGGTTGTGTTGACCGTTGGTCTGTGGACCTTTCATTGTAAGAACTGTTGAGTTTGTGAAACTTCGGGGGATGGATTTTTTTGGTTGTGTGGATTGTTGGGGTCAAAATTGGTTAAGACGGAATCAATGCCTAAAAGTTCTCGAAAAATCTTTATTCTTTAAAAAAGAAATAAAAAATGCAGGAAATAAAACTTTGTATCATTGAAATAGAAGAATTATACGACAAGTTCTCGAGACATATTGTCAATCTCTTAGCAAATAAACTTCCGAAAGAACAAAGAAATGAGAAAATGCTGTCTAGCACATCCCACTGTCCAAGTCGCCAACAGGCGACCAAGACTCGGCCACAAACGACCAAAACTTGGTCAGTTCAGGTGCCAGCAGGCAATCATGATGGCCTCGTCTAGGTCGCCAGCAGGTGATTATGACTGAGCTCGTCCAGGTCTCTAGCAGGCGACCAGGACCCAACCAGTCTGGGTCGCCAGCAGGCAACCAAGAGACAGACCCTCCAGGTCGCCAGCAGGCGACCACAAGACTGACCAACCAGGTCGCCAGCAGGCGGCCACGAGATGGACCGACCAGGTCGCCAGCAAATAACCACGAGATGCACCGTCCAGGTCGTCAGCAGGTGAACACGAGATGGACCGTCCACGTCGACAGCAGGGAACTAGGATCCAACCGATCGAGGTCGCCAGCAGGCGACCATGGCACGATCTGTTCAGGACGCTAGCAGGCGACCTCACTTCATTTAATCTCGTCTCACCCTTGTAGCTTTCTCCTTCGAGTCTTAACTGTATTGTCTCTTGTTTCGTATCGATTGGAATTACCGTTGAAACTTTACGATAAAATTAAAAAGACTTGTTTTCTCGTATAGATTAGAATAAATCTTATAAAACAACAACGGTTTCCCGACTACACAACTGATTCTCATTATTCCACAAAACTGACGTTGTACCGAGGGTGATTTCCCAAAAATTTTTTTGTAAAAACACTTCAGTCGAAAGACATCCCGAAAAGGTCTAAAACGCTGCAAAAGCCCATTTACGATTTTGGATGAGAATGAGCCCAAAACTACTATTATGGTTTATCTTATGTTTGCAGTAGAAGATAAATATCAAGTTTCAAAGGATAAACATGAAGATCGAAGAAAAAATAGAATATTCCCGTAAAGAGATAAACTTGACCCAGGGCAGAAAAGGAAGTGGCAAACCAACCTAGGAGGAGTATATAAGGGATGCCAAGGCAAAAGGCACTACATAGATCTTTTTACACATCAATTTAGCACTTAGAGCAATTTAAGTAACTTTCCGTTTTTGTTATCGAGCTCCGACTCAACTAGGTTTTCAAGTCTTAGGTTGTTAGAACTAGGGAACTCGCCAACAGCTCTTGCAGCCGAGGCTTTTACCTGTTGTAAACGCTCTTACGCAGATTTGGAATAAGATCTCATTTGCTCTCTCTCTATTCATTCTCGATTTATTACTTTGTTTGTTTGCATTACCTGATTGCATTACCTGATTGCTTGAAGCTAACACCGCGGCATTCGAGAAGGTGAAAAAGATGTTCTCCGCTTTTGAGAAAAATTCGGAGGAACAATAGAAGCTCATGGGTTCCCTCGCTTAATAGGTTGAAACCCTAACAAGAAGGACCCAAGCCGTTCTCCCTTGCTGAACCACTAGGGTCCACGGAGGAAGACTCGCCTTTGTAACTCCACTAGACAGCCCCATAAACACATAGGAAAATCCGTCAGGATAAAATCTCAGTGAGACAACCCCTGGCGCGACTCTGAAAAACTCTGAAAATCCTCCGCCCCTTGAGCAGGAGACAGAGGAAATCTAAGTTGAGCGAGTACACTTGGATCCCAGCGATCAATCCGATAATTCGGAAGAGGATGCTGACGTGCATCCGAGAAGGACGAGAAGCCGCGCGCCTCAGAAAGACTCCCTGTCCAACAAGCCCATGACTGAAGAAGAAGAAAGTATCTTTTGGGTAAAACAAGAAAAATTGGCCAAAGAACAGGCTCATATCACTCGCAACAAATGCCAACGAAGTTGAAAAACTGCTGACGATCTCGTCAAGATTCACAATCTCCGTGATTACATCAGGAAAATGGTTGTGGAAGTAAAAGCGGTAAGATCCTAAGTCCACCATGCTACTAGCACGGCGCCAGAAATCGACCGACTTCTCGAATAAGCTCGAAAAATTCTCATCACCTCTCGTATCACCGAGAAAAAAATCTCGGATCCTGGAAAAATCAAGGTTCCCACATACAGCAGCACCACTGACCCCAAGGTGCACCTGCAAGTCTTCCAGATCACGATGGGTAGGGTCAAAATGAGAGAAAGCGAAAGAGACGCTGGCTATTGCCGCCCCTTCTTCAAGAATCTTCAAAGAGAAACACTCGAATGGTTCTCATGCCTTCGGCGAAAATCCATCGAAAGTTTCTGCCAACTCTCTTCGGAGTTTCTCAAACAGTATTCTATGTTCATATATCGGGAAACCTCTGATGTCAACCTTTCAAGCCTAGCCCAAAACAAAAACAAACCTCTATGTGACTTCATTAATAGATTCAAGATCGTCATGTCGAGAGTAATCGGCATAAGTGAAAAAGTAAGCCATAGACGGGCTCAAAAAGATGATCTGGTACAAGTCGGAATTCAGAAAGTGGATAACTCTCGACAAGCCGCAGACGATCCAAGATGCTCTCCAGAAGGCCACAGACTACATCATCATCGAAAAGGAGATGAAGATCATGTCGCAAAAACAAAAGCCAACAAAGACATCCGCGAAAGATGCATCATCAGACCAGAAGCCAAAAAGGAAAAACTCTCGTAACGACAAGTGTATCCATCACGAGGGGGAAGACATCCAAGGGGCGTATAATTATGCCTTCAATCTGTATCATAACAAATAAGAACTTTGGGGAACACGTGGACCCAAAATTCGAATTACGACGAGAGCAACTTTTGTGAGTTTCACCAGACCAAATGACACTCAACCATTAACTGTAAAGTTCTTGGCGCAAAGCTAGCAGCAAAACTGCTCGCAGGGGAAATTTCTGAGGAGACCGACATCAAAAACCTCGTCCGCGATACGGATCTCCCACCAAAGACTAATAAAACCCACCACCAGAAAACTCTTCTCGAGGTAATCAGTCAGGCAAAAAGCGTGGAAGAATACATACGAAAGGGGAACGACAACAATCGTCACAAATTAAAAATGATCATCGGAGGATAAAAATACTGCCCCGGCACAGTTTCATCCATTAAGGCTTACCAGCAAAAAGCTGAATCAAGCTTGAACTGGCCGAGCTGGTCTCCACCCCGTGACGTCCCAAACAATGCAATCACTATCGAGGAAGAAGAAACCGGCAGAATAGATCAGCCCACTGCGACCCACTCGTTATCGATATCGTAACGAGAGATCTCGAAGCCGCCAAGATCCTCCTGGATATGGGAAGCAAGGTCAACGTCATCTTCCGTGACACTCTCAAAAGGATGAACGTTGAGTTGGGAAAAGTCGTATCAATGCCAAAACCATTAACCGGTTTTCGGGCATAACGCCAATGACTCTGAGATCGATTAAACTCCCACTCATGGCAAAAGATGTCAAAAAGATCGTCGAATTTGCAGTCGTCTACCACCCAGCCATCTACAACGTGATCATGGGGACGCCTTGGATAAACGCCATGAAGGCAGTCCCGTCGACATATCAGCTAGGCATCAAATTATCAATTCCTAGAGGAATTCCGGCTATCTTGGGATGCTAGAAACAGTCATGATTTTTCCCTGACCAAACATAAGCTGAGGACAATCACGACTACTGATATGGTTAAACCCAAAACGCACAAAGATAACTCAGCCATCAGGTGAAAACGCTTAGAAGAAAGACGGCTCAGCATCGTCTACTCAAGCAATGACTTCAGACAGCAAAAGCAAGCAAACTTCCGAGTCCAACGCTCCAATCCAACCGGAGGAGACAAACCCGGAAGAAGAAGACGATCCAGCTACTGTTTCTACAACTAAGGTGATCGACGCAGCCGCAACCACCGAGTAAGAACACTCACGACACAAACTGAACTACAAGACGGCCCCATTAAAAAAACACCACGAAGAAGATTCCTGACGATGCGCAAGTCCTAGGGAAACGGGGGAAGAGGATTAAGCTCTAAAAAAAAAAGAAAATAAGTACAAGGTTAGATATCGTCAAAACGAAAAGACTAACAAATGTCTGATCAAGATACCCTTTCGACTCCAGTTACTCCTAAACATTGGAATGCCACTTTCCTCAAGGAATGGATAGGAGCTCTTGCTCCGTTTGCCAGTATCTCTTTTAGTGTGAGTCCTGACAGGAAACCATGGCTCGGCCGGAGGAGCTCTCTTCTCGCATTTGGGAAGCCAGTACTCCTCAGCCTCGTCAGAGTCAATGGAGTGTGGCAGAAATTCAACCTCCAGAACAATTTCGTCATCATGGACGCAAAGGATCTTGGGACCAAAAACTTACTCCACATACTTATAGGAAAAAAAAGTCTACTATCCACCTTCGGACTTTCAGCCATTAATTATGCCTAACTTGCCTAACCCACCTAACCACTCGCAAGAACATCATAATTCTAACAAGAACATTGTTGGGATCAAAACCGGTTATCACGGAACCAATGCCTAAAATTTCTCGAGAAATATTTCTTCTCTAAAAAAGAAATAAAATTGTAGGAACTAAAACTTTGTATAATTGATATAAAAGAATTATACGACAAGTTCTCGGGATAGACTGTCAATCTCTTAGCAAAAAAACTTTCGAAAGAATGACGAAACGAGAAAAGGCTGTCTAGCACATCCCACTATCCCAGTCGCCAACATGCGACAGAGACTCGACCAATCTAGATTGCCCACAGGCGACCAAGACTTGGTCAGTTCAGGTCGCTGATATAGCCTATTTATTACCAGTTTTAGGTCATATTCTATGCTCTATTTAGAGTCTATTATGTGTCTCTAGGATATGTTTTATTATAGTTACAGGTTCAGGAACGTTTTGGAGATATATGAGATACTTGGAGCTTTTGGAGAATTTAGAAGAGAAGAATCCGTTGCTGATCATCTAGGGAGCCGACGAAGCCATCGATCAATGGATCACACTTGGCGTCGACCGATGATCTAAGCTCGAGGGCGATCGATGCAGAAAACTTGCCATCGATTGATAATCAAAGCCCAAGACAGAAAGATAAAAATACACTGGACGAGTTTTGATTTAGAATTAGGGTTTTATATTTATGTTTTGATAAAGACAGAGAGAGAGAGAGNAGAGAGAGAGAGAGAGAGAGAGAGAGAGAGAGAGAGAGAGAGAGAGAGAGAGAGAGAGAGAGAGAGAGAGAGAGAGAGAGAGAGAGAGAGAGAGAGAGAGAGAGAGAGAGAGAGAGAGAGAGAGAGAGAGAGAGAGAGAGAGAGAGAGAGAGAGAGAGAGAGAGAGAGAGAGAGAGAGAGAGAGAGAGAGAGAGAGAGCATTTTAGACAGAGAGAGAGAAAGAGAGAGAGACAAAGCATTTTACATTCATTTTGTATTATGAAAGAAAGGAGAGACTCCTTTAGAGTCCTCCTGGAACTCCTTTGGTTTTTATATTTTATATCATATATATTCTATTCATCTATGATTTATGTCACAAAGATCATTCTTGAGTAGTTACTAATTAGATTTAGGGTTGAATGATAGCATCTATGGATTAGCCCAAAAATATGATTGTTAGGTTAAATTAATATCCATCAATTGAGTTGTGCTTAATGTTTGTATTCTAGAGTAGATAACTAGGATCTCGATGATAGGACATGGACAACTACGAGAGTAGATTCTGTGTCAGAATAGATTCTGTTGAACTAGGTTGTTAGATACATGCGAGAGCTGGTCTAATAATTCTGGTAGACTTATCAAATCTTTTCCATACTTCCTTTTGATTTCACTGTCGATCGACACCAAGCCTTAGCTGTCGATCGATGGTCATTCATTTTGCTCGCATACGAAAGTTGGAGTTAAGAAGGTCATAATAGTTAACATTTAAGTTCTTGAATATTTACATTTTTGTGCTTCCTATCCATTATAATTCATAAAGCTTGAAACCCTAGATCTAACATATTTACATTTATATTTACATCTAGAATATTTCCATATATACATTAGTAGCATATTTCCATATTGCATCTTACTTCTTGACAAGGAACATTTCTTAAATCTAGTTATTCATTACTAATATATATATTCACCTAACCTATTCTTTAGAAATAAGAAATCTATTGTGTGCCTTTGTTCTTTGTGGATTCGATCCCTAAGTATTACACCTGATCTCTTTTGACAAGAGTATTATAGAGTGTGTTAAGATTATGGTTAATTTGACAATAGATTGTTTAGGATATTCATTACCCTGCTAGAACAAAATACACACCACGTCAAATTTGGCGCCGTTGCCGGGAGCATATATCGCCATTAGATTTAATTTCTAGGATTTAGTCTAGGTTTGTTACTTATTTATCAAATTACTAATAATTTTTCTTTTCTTTGCTTTCAGGTACATGCAAAGAAGCACCAAAAGCAACAAAGGAAAAGAATTAATAGCACTCTCTGACCCTGACAGAATTGAACGCTCAATCCGTAAAGAAAGACGACAATCATCGATCGACAACACTAGTACCGCGTCGACCGACACTTGTTCACAGACCGTATCAATCATCATCCGAACTCTACCGTCGAACGACACCGATCACTCCACATCAATCGACACCGACCCACATTCATCGATCGACATCAACTTCACCTCATCGACCGATGCTAAATGCATAGCACCGATCGATGACATCCAACCTGCATCGACCGACAGACACAGACGAGTTCAGATGGTTGCTACCTTGATACTGATTAGGGATGAGAGCGGAGAACTGCATGACCTCGAGGGTTATCTGTGTAATGCAGTAGGTCAAATAATCAAGGAGGCTGGACAGAAGCACCATGTCAACGCATTGATTGATGATGATTTTTAGCAGGAGGTTAAGAGAGAAAGCTCCAAGAAGGAGATTTTCGTGTGGAAAGTTCTATGTCATTCAGCAGTTTGTATTGGTGTCAATCGACACCCGCCAATGACCATTGATCGACAACAGCTCATGTAGCATCAGTAGCTTTGTGTGAATCAACCAACGTTGGTCGACATAAGCACAAGACAGTCGATAGAAGCATCGATCGACGCACTGCATTCAGCATCGATCGACAGATGAAGAAACCGGTTCGATTGCGAAGCATCAATGCCAATTTGATTGTGCGTCTGACCACGACAGCTTCAACAAAGAATATTGACACATCTGAGTCCATGGATCTTGATAGAGAAGATGAAGGTCATTCCAAGAGGAAGCAAAAGATCCCCAAACATCAACAAAGAAGCCAATGAAAAAGAGATGGATAACTTTGTTAAAAGAGTCTCCAAAATTCCTTTAGACATTCTTTTTGATGAAGCTTACTATACACACAGGTTGTGAATGTTTTTCAGGGAATCAAGGGATACATAAAAAGATATAGAGATCATATTCTATCACCTTAGGGAAAGGATGAACCAAATGACTTGCCTGAAAAACAAAAGTGACACTGGGAAGTTTGCAGTGTCATGTTTGATCAAAGGCAACGAATACCCCAGTGCCCTCTGTGATACTGGATCATCAGTGAGCATCATGCCAAAAACTATGGCAGAAGAGCTTAACTTGAAAGTGGAGCCCTCCAACGATTCTTTCACATTTGTAGACATCTCAAAAGTGAACTCAGGAGGGATAGTAAAAGATGTTCCAGTGAAAATTAACAACACATTGGTCCCAGTAGACTTCCATGTGATGGACATCCTGATTAATTGGAATTCCTCACTACTAGTTGGGAGAGCATTTATGGCTATAGTGGGAGCTATCTGCGATATGAAACAAAATAGGTTGTATTTATCCCTAATTGATCAAAACTTCTTCTATGAACCTGTTAAGAATAAGAATAAGAATAAACCTGCCCTCATTGAGTTATCTAATGATGCAGAGCGTGTAGCCACATGCTTCTGCAATTACGAGTTCAACAAGGAGTCTGAGGATGGAGAATCGATCAACACCCAATCCACAGCACCGATCGACGCGTTTGCTGTTCAGCAATTGGTTGACACACACCCTTTGTTATCGATCAACGACCTCACCCCAGAAACGAGCAACACCTGCCATGCACATGGAAATTACACCCCAGCCTACCTCGAATACGACGAAGATTACTGGGAGGAGGAGTAAATCGAGTACTCTGGTACCACACTCGAAGAGGCTGGTGTTTTCCAAATTTCCCATCAATTTGGGAAATTGACATCGATCGACGACAACCATACGCCATCGACCGATACTGACCAAGAAGATGAGTCTGAACTTGCCAACGGAGATGAAGATCTGTTCGGACAAATACTTGGTAATCAAGAATCGATCAACAATTACCATACACCACCGATTGACAGAGAGCTGATTGAATATCATGATCTTGTATCAGACGACACCAGCTGGGCGAAAGTGGAGAGACGCGCATCGATCGACGCACCCCATTCAGCATTGATCAACATAGAGAAGCAGAAGAGCGAGAAGATTCGTAATATTCCCTACACGCCTCCACATCTCAGATCGATCGACAGCAGACATAACACATCGATCGACGGTACAATTCCAAAGTTCCACAAACTTCACACTTCAACTGCCTACTATCCGGAGAGTTCAACATCGATCGACAGGATACACCCAGCATCGATCGATGGTTGTATCGATCATGGAACAAGAGCTTATGATGCTAAAGGTAGAAGAATTTTCCTTTAGGAAAAGAAAGATGAGTATGGCATCTACAGAGATGAGAATGGTAATGCACGAGCTACAAATGGAAGGGTAGTGAATGTGCAAGCTGAAGACATCAGAGCAGTTCTAGAGAGAGCTACTATGTTTGAGCAGAGCTACATATGTCTACCGGAACATGCAGCAAGGATCAGTATGCCTATGGAAGATCAGAGGACATACAACAGAATAGAAATTGATGATATTGTGCATGAAGTCTACAAAGCTCAAGAGATGTCACTGGATGAATTCTACACAAGGCTTGATGATGTCTACTATCCTATAGACAGATGCCTTACCAGTCTAACTACACACAAGGATGAGATGAAGCAAGAATATGGATAATATACAAAGACAACATGCGATTAGGACAGACGAACGAGCATCGATCGACGGCACCCTACGACCATTGATCGACACTAAAGCCAACCGGCAGAAGACAGCAGCAAAAACACAACTGGAAGATAGGTTTGATGAGATTGTTTTTTCTTAGAGCCTAATGAAGGATGACATTTCTCAACAACTGGAAGATATATCAAAGACCACCGCTGCAAGACTCAGAATGCTACAACGCAATATTAAGAACCTACAAAGAAGAATGCATTCAAGGGAGGTTGCTAGAGAGGTTACAAAGAATGAGAAGACCATAAGTGATGAAGCAATAAGGAGCTTCATTGGTACATGGTTTCAGATGAGCAGAGAAGATATAAACACTTGTAAAACAAGTGTTTATCCACCTCCATATTAGTCAGAAAGTTCAAAACGTCGAGCTTAAGACTATAACCAAGTGCTGAGTGGGAGGCAACCCACTATTTAGTAAGTTTTAATTATTTTTTTCATTACATTAGTCTAATTTCGGATTTTATTATATTAAAACAGGTTTTTATGAAAAAGAAACATGAGTCTGCACAGAGAATCGATCGACACTTGATCATTGTCGATCGACAGAGTATCCCCTGCATCGATCGATCGCCACTTAACTGTGTCGATCGACGGTCACCATCAACAGACAGGTATACCAATTTCTTTTATCAAATTGTGTCCTTATGATTTATTTTCCTCACCAATCTTGGACTAAATAACACTCATGATGGTATTGTTTAAGTTTGGGGGAGGTTTACTAATATTGTTTTCTATTTATGAGTTTTATACTTAAAAAAGAGAGCAGGAACTTACAGGTCAGACATCGATCGACTGCACAGAGTCACCATCAGTTGATAATATATCGCGACCATCGATCGACATATCGTACCCCGCATCGATCAACACTCATTACATAGTCTGATATCGAGTTTCTTACTTAAACTATTACTTATGATTTAAATTTTTCCTAACCAAACTGGGACGGATTACACTAGGGACAATGTAATTTAAGTCTGGGGGAGGTTCGCTAACACTATTTAATTTGTTTTAAGTTTTATTTGCTATATATATATATATATATATATAAGTTTTTTAAAAAGTTTTATTGAGTGAAAAAGGAATTATGATCAAAAATTTATTATTGACTAACCATAGTTTAGCACAATTCTCAGAAGGTTATTTGCAGAGATTACTAGTATTAAAGTGGATCATCTTGCCACTATATCACACTTGCTTAGAAAGTTTGAAAGAACCAAAACTGATTTTCAACTCTAATCCTGACATTATCAGCTTGCTTTGGGTTTCTTCTGCAAGTCTGTAGGTACAAGTCATTACACCTTTGGTTCTCTTCTCTCTCTCTTCAGCATCTAAAAGATTAAGATGATTTCCCAAGATGCAGAGGGGTAGGTAGATTACCTATGACTCTATTATTCTAATTCAAAGGAATGATCACACATTGCTGGAAGCGAGGGGTAGGTAAATTACATATGACCCCATTATTCGCCTACAACTTTTCCCAAAAAAAAATAAAAATAATAAGAAGAAGAAATCTAAAAAAATTCAGAGAAGAGAGAAAAAGAGAGAAGAAAGGGATCAAAGGGGACTTTGTACCTAGTTGTCCATATACTTGCAGAGGTAAGAACTCATGTGTCATTTGATCGATACTCCTAAGGTAAAGCATTCACTTTTATTTTATGCAAAGAAATGAGATTAGTAGAGGGGAGAGTCAAGCTAGTATTTGCTAAGTTCTTGGTAGAAGGGATTTGGTTGCTATACTAGGATAGGGTATATAAAGTTTTTTTGTGATTGACTTGATAGGATATGGTTATAACAAAGTAGGGTGATAATTATGTTTAGATATTATGTGAGTCCCTACTTTCAAAACCTCTTTCACAGACTTGTTTGCTTGAGGACAAACAAAAGGTTAAGTCTCGGGGAGTTGATATAGCCTATTTATTACCAGTTTTATGCCATATTTTAGGCTTTATTTAGAGTCTATTAAGTGTGTCTAGACTATATTTTATTATATTTAAAGGTCCATGAACATTTTGGAGATATATGAGATACTTGGAGCTTTTGGAGCATTTAGAAGAGAAGAATCCGTGCTGATCATCTAGGGAGTCGACGAAGTCATCGATCGATGAATCACACTTGGCTTCGACCGATGATCTAAGATCGAGGGCGATCGATGCAGAACACTTGCCATCGATCAATGATCAAAGCCCAAGACATAAAGACGAAAATATCCTAGACGAGTTTTGACCTAGAATTAGGGTTTTATATTTATGTCTTGAGAGAGAGAGAGAGAGAGAGAGAGAGAGAGAGAGAGAGAGAGAGAGAGAGAGAGAGAGAGAGAGAGAGAGAGAGAGA
>MU106234.1:43641-119673 GCA_012274485.2 Sinapis alba
GAGAGAGAGAGAGAGAGAGAGAGAGAGAGAGAGAGAGAGGGAGGGAGAGAGAGAGAGAGAGAGAGAGAGAGAGAGAGAGAGAGAGAGAGAGAGAGAGAGAGAGAGAAAACATTTTAGATTTATTTTGTATTAGGAGAGAAAGGAGAGACTCCTTCAGAGTCCTCCTGGAACTTTTTTGGTTTTTATATTTTATATCATATCTATTCTATTCATTTATGATTTCTGTGACAAAGATCATGCTTGAGTAGTTACTAATTAGATTTAGGATTGAATGATAGCATCTATGGATTAGCCCAAAAATAGGATTGTTAGGTTAAGTTAATATCCATCAATTGAGTTGTGCTTAATGCTTGTATTCTAGAGTAACTAACTAGGATCTCGATGATAGGACATGGACAACTACGAGAGTAGGTTCTGTGCCATAATAGATTATGTTAAACTAGGTTGTTAGATACATGCGATAGTTGGTCTAATAATTCTGGTGGACTTATTAAATCTCGTCCATACTTCCTTCTGATTTCACCGTCGATCGAAACCAGGCCTTAGACGTCGATCGATGGTCATTCCTTTTGCTCACATACGAGAGTTAGAGTTAAGAGAATCAGAATAGTTAACATTTGAGTTCTAGAATATTTACATTTTTGTGCTTCCTATCCATTATAATTCATAAAGCTTGAAACCCTAGATCTAACATATTTACATTTATATTTACATCTAGAATATTTCCATATTGCATCCTACTTCTTGACAAGGAACATTTCCTAAATCTGGTTATTCATTACTAATATATATATTCATCTAACTTAGTATTTAGAAATAAGAAATCTATTGTGTGCCTTTGCTCTATATGGATTCGATCCCTAAGTACTACACCTGATCTCTTTTGACAAGAGTATTATAGAATGTGTTAAGATTAGGGTTAATTTGACAGTAGACTGTTTAGGATATTCATTACCCTGCTAGAATAAAATACACACCACGTCAGTCGCCAACAGGCAACCATGATGGGCTCGTCCAGGTCGCCAGCAGGCGACAAGGACTGAGCTTGTCCAGGTCGCCAGCAGGCAACCACGAGATGGACCGACCAAGTCACTAGTTGGCGACCAGGAGACGGACCGTCTAGGTTGCCAGCAGGCAACCACGAGATGGACTGTCCAGGTTGCTAGCAGGCAACCACGAGACGGACTGTCCAGGTCTCCAATAGGCGACCACGAGATGGACCATCCAGGTCCCCAACATGAAACCACGAGACGGAACGTCCAAGTCGCCAGCAGACGACCACGACATGGTCCGCTCAGGTCGCTAGTAGGCGACTAGGACCCAATCGATCGAGGTCGCTAGCAGACGACCACAACACGATCCGTTCATGACGCTAGCAGATAACTTCACTTCATTGACATTATGCACCCTCGTCTCACCTTGTAGCTTTCTCCTTCTAGTCTTAACTGCATTTTCTCTTGTTTCGTATCGATTGGAGTTACCGTTAAAAATTTACGATAAAATTAACAAAGACTTGTTTTCTTGTATAGATTAGAATCAATCGTATAGAACGATAACAGTTAGCTTAGCACCATAGTTATCTTGACTAGACAATTGATTCTCATTATTCCATAAAACCGACATCGTACCGAAGATGTTTTCTCAAAAAAAATCGTAAAAACACTTAAGTCGAAAGATGGCCTAAAAAGGCCTAAGACGCGGCAAAAATTTACTTATGCTTTTGGACAAGAATGAACCCAAAACTATTATGACGATTTATATGATATTTGCAGGAGAAGATAAATGTCAAGTTTCAAAGGATAAACATGAAGATCGAAGAAAAAATGGAATATTTCCACGAAGCGATAAACTCGACTTGAAGGTAGAAAAAGAAAGGGAAACCAACCTAGAAGTAGCATATAAGGGATGCCAAGACAAGAGACACAACAAAGAACTCTTTACACAACAACTTAGCACTTAGAGCAATTTAAGCAACTTTCCATTTTTATTATCGAGCTGCGACTCAACTAGGTATTCAAGTCTTTAGTTGTTAGAACTGGAAAACTCGCCAACAGCTCTTGCGGGACGAGGCTTTAACCTGTTGTGAACGCTCTTACACATATTCAGAATAAGATCTTCTTTGCTCTCTATTCATTCTTGATTTATTACTTTGTTTGTTTGCATTACCTTATTGTTTGACGTTTGGCTTAGTAGAAATCCGCGACCTTAAGGAAAGTTAGGGTTTTTGACTTTCCTCCATTTACTACAATTGACGATGTGAATTTCGGTTCCCACATAGATTGTCGGTTTTGTGGACCTTCGATTGAATGACCATTTGTTCGGTTGATCTTCCGGTGTATGTGTGTACAATGGTGGCGGTTTATATGATATTTGCAGAACACCAAAACTATTATGACGGTTTATATGATAACCAGTGTTCAAAACGCGGCTGCAAATACATAGATAGGTCAATGTGGCGAAAAAGTTGTTTGGAGATAAAACGCAGTACCACGATTTTATCGTGGGTTGGTTGTGGAATTACAATAGATAGAATGAATTACAGTAGGCGGTGATTTGTTTTAAAAATTCAGGTAGCTGAGACCAAAAAAAAATCATCAAAATCACAAAACTATTTTAGGATTGAAGAGATATATGTGTTATCTCAAAAACAAAAAAGACGAAGGCGTTTGTGTTTTTCTGCACTTCATTAAATAAAATACAATACTGAATCTCAGGGTTTCAAACCTGGATTACGGTAACCATTACGTCAACGTGGAGACCACTCTGTTATGTTGCAATATTTTGATTTCACAACGTATTTACTACTTTCTTCCTTTCATAATAATACACATTAATAAAATATAATAAATTTTAATTATCAATGCATAATATTTTATAATTATATATTTTTCATAATTTTAAACCAATTAAAATTCAGTACAATAATTTTTGAATTTTTTTTTATAATTACTCATTTTTAGTTGATAAAATATGTATATAAAATATATAACTAGATATTTTAGAAACAATTTTTTTTTTCATAAAATATGTATATTTATTAAATAGAAAGAATTTATAGCTATGTTTTTTGAGCAACTACTATCCAGCTATATAAAAATAGCTTAATATTATTAAAAGTCTCCAATTACTCCACGTTTTTTTTTAAAATCGCTAGGCCCAAATTAACCGCTCGATTTATGCTTAGGTTAACCTCAAACATAACATATAACATAATGTGTTTGATCAGCTCGATGGGAATGCAGTTCCCATCCGCAGCACTATTAATCACCAATTAGGCTACACTATTATACTTTTCTAGTCCTCAAACTCTGTTTCAATAGCTTAGGGTGATCAAATTAAATTGTTTCTTTACCAAAGTCAAAAGTATTTAATAAAAAAAAACAAATTTCAAGAATTTATTCTTAATCATAAAAATGGTTTAGAGGTCCCTACAATCTAGCTGAGGTCCAAAAATTGACTGGGAAAAAGAGGAGACATAATGAGAGTGATCTCTTTCACTCCGGTACGCTTTTTCACTGCGGACCGGTAACAAAAAAAAGAAAGAAAAAAGTTTGTCAACAAATCCTTACTTAATCACTATGATCAACACACATTTATTAACCACAATCCTCTGGTAATAACTCTCTCTCTCTTCTCTCTCTTTCTTTTTCTCCTCCTTGGAGAGAGCACCTTATGCTGATTCCTCTCCTTGTCTCCCTCAAATCCTGAACCCCATCGCCAGTTCCTTCAAATTTTCAGATTTTGATTCCTGGGTATTGTAGATTTTTGTCGATCATGGCGGTTGTTGAGAGTGGAGTTGCTGCAGATTCAGGAGCCGTGGTGCAGCCGACGTCTTCGCCCACAAGTCAAGATTCCGGTGATCAGAACCATCACTCATCAAGGATCGAGCTTGGTGATCAGGAGGGTCTCTACGGCAAGATCGGATCCCATCCGGCGAGATCCGAGGGGTCAGATGGTGGGGAGAGCTACAAACGTGAGATGAGGGAGCTCCAGGAGCTTTTCTCTAAGCTCAATCCCATGGCTGCAGAGTTTGTTCCTCCCTCTCTCACTAAACAAGCCGCTGGTTTCTTCCCCTCTCCTGCCTTTCCTGGTCCCGGTAATGTCCCCTTTGAAGTCAACGCCTACGGTAACGACACCGGCGGTTTCCGACGGGTAAGAGCCACCGGTTTGCTTCAGTTTTGTGATCTTTTGAGGTTATTGTTGTTTGATGGGGTTTAGTTTCGTCAAAAGAGTTATCTTTTTGTTCCCTGAAACTACCCATAGATTCATTTTGAGTGTATGTGTGTGATGTAGAAGAAGAGCTTTGGTCAAGGGAAACGGAGGATGAATGCTCGAACAAGCATGGCTCAGCGAGAAGATGTCATCCGTAGAACCGTCTATGTCTCTGATCTCGATCAACAGGTTTGGAAAATATTTAACCTTTTCTATGATTTTTCCTCAAGACTTTTTCTCAACTTTTTTCTTGTGTTTGGTTGTTGTTAGGTCACTGAAGAGCAGCTTGCTGGTTTGTTTGTTAACTGTGGACAGGTTTATCTTCTTCTCTCTCTCTTTTTTTTTTTAACTCAATCTTTGGGTTTGTGTGTTTACTGTGTGTTTGGTTATAAGCAGGTTGTTGATTGCCGCATATGTGGTGACCCAAACTCAGTACTTCGGTTTGCTTTCATTGAATTCACTGATCAAGGTATTTCATTTCATTTCATATTTTCTTTTGGAATATACTATAAAGTTTTAAGTTTTCTTCTGGTATTTGTTGTTTGTTATAGAGGGTGCGATGACTGCTCTGAATCTATCGGGGACTATGTTGGGATTCTATCCTGTGAAAGTCCTGCCATCTAAAACAGCTATTGCCCCCGTTAACCCCACTTTCTTGCCCAGGGTAAAGCTTTTCTTTTAGTCTCTAACGTTTTGATACTCAGAAAATGATTTGTTGTTGTTGTTGCAGACTGAAGATGAGCGAGAGATGTGTGCAAGAACTATCTATTGCACTAACATTGACAAGAAGGTTACTCTCTCGAATTGTTTCTTCTCTTCACACATAAGCTTTACTCATGAAAGTGTCTCCCTTTCTCACACAGGTGACACAATCAGACGTGAAGATCTTCTTTGAATCGTTCTGTGGAGAGGTGAACAATTCTTGATCTTGCTTTTGTTTGCTCTAACAGGGGAAATAACTAATGAGAAGTTTTGTTGTTAATAACAGGTTCTCCGTCTGAGGCTCCTTGGAGATTATCAACACTCAACTCGTATTGCTTTTGTAGAGTTCGTGATGGTAAGTACATTAATTATGCTCCCTACTCTTTCTGTTGAGTTTCTTTATGAGTGCTTAGTGCAGAACATGAGTATTTATATCTTTGTGTCTTTGCAACAGGCAGAAAGCGCGATAGCAGCTCTCAACTGCAGCGGAGTTGTTCTAGGTTCTTTACCGATAAGGTTAAGAGAAAACAACAGAACCAATCTCTTAATATACATATCTCGAGACTTTTGGTTTCATTGTTGGTGATGGTTTGTTTTGTTTCTCAGGGTGAGTCCTTCAAAGACACCTGTTCGTCCCAGATCACCGAGGCATCCAATGCATTGATCTTAGCTTTACAGGTTTCTTCCACATATGTCACTCTCTCTATATATATATGTGTGTCTCGCTCTCTCTTGCGAAACAGCATACACAGACATGTAAAGATGTTTGTCTGCATCTCTCTCTCTTGTTTTGGAAATGTAACTCTGGGATCTGATGATGCTTCTTACCTTTATCTTTTGTCTTGCCTTGAGAGTTTTCGATGTCACTCTTTTAATGTGAAAGAGCTTTGATCTATATCAAAGAGCACTCTTTCCTCGCAAGTTAGTTTGTGGAAATATTACTTTCCTTACCGTTTAACTGTTTCGATATAGTTAAAAGAAAATATGGCAGCAGTTTGGTAGTGTTCTTTCTTTTTTGGGTCCAATTTTGGTGGTGTTCTTTGTTTGAACATGAGCGGTTGTTGAGCTGAATAGTAATGGAGACTAAACCGGTTAACGTAACCGGTTTTGTACAGGTTTTTAGCTAAAAGTCAACTTTAGGAAATTCCAAGAATATAATAAATTAAATAAAAAGTTTGGTGGTTTATTTTATTTTTTTTGTCAGCAGTTTGGTGGTTTTTTCTGAATTTGTGACGTCAAGAAGATATGAAATACAGTCTAGGTTCAACGGTTTCTAAATGTTTTGTACATTTCGAGATTACTCTGTGATTTTCTTTTGATTTTTATTTTTATTTTAAGCATCCATCCAAATATTATTGATACACAGATACAACGTGTTTTAAAATTGTGATGCGACTCTTATCCACCTATTCAGGTCCAAATCCAGTTTTCATTATTTTGTTCATATTTCCCTAATGTTTTCTTATGTAGTAATGGAATCAATACTAAATCAATCTGTCATTGACAAATAAAAGTAATAATAATCGGGTCATAGTTATACGTCAAATTGACTTTAGCTTTTTCTAATGTTTTCTATCGGCCACACTGAAAAATCTAAATATAATTTATATTCTTCCTAATTACTGATATAAATTATTATTTAAAGTAATTCATTCGATCTTTTTGTTTTTGCTAACTATAATTCATTCGGCCATTTCAATTTGATTTATTAAAAATAACTCCAATTATCGTAAAACAGTCTGCCTTCTCTCATGTAATTTTTAGGAACATTTGTTTGATATTATCAAGTAAATCTAAAAATATATTTATTTTAAAAAAACAAGGGAATCAACAATTTTGACCTTTAAGATCAAAGCACATCCTTCGGAATTCCACAAGTCCGAGTTTTTTCTGATCTTAGAGCATAAACATCCCTAGGATCTCATTAAATTTCTTAAGTACACTTTAATAAATTTTTAATTAATATATGTTAGTTAAGGATTTTAGTTAAGAGTCACCTAATTTTTAATCTACAATAGTAGTTTTTTAATTTGAATTTCTTAATTATTATTTTTATGAAAGATAAAATTTATTTATTTAATAAAACATATTAAAAATAATATTTTAAACATAAATTTCTAAATTAAAACATAAAAAAACAAGGATTAAGAAAAAAAAACGAGAAAATTTTGAAAGCAACATCCGAGCTCAGTTGTTGTCTTCATGACGTCCAAATTTACGCCATATATGTTCAACCAAATCATCTTTCAAGTTGATGCATTTCTCTATCACGAATTCTAGTTCAAACACCCATCATATTGACGATATTTGAAGGGATATCTGTAGAATACGTGAAATCGATATGTGAAGTTTCAGTGTCTTCTCCTTGTTGGAACTCTGAAACATCAAAATGAGTGTATCCATCTCGTTCGCTTTTACTATCATATTATGGAGTATGATACATGCTCTCATAATCTTCTCAATTTTGACTTTATCCCCAAAAAAGTGCTGGATTTTTAACAATGGCAAATCAAGCTTGCAAGTCTCCAAAAGCACGCTCAACATCTTTTCAGACAGTTTCTTGATGTTGAGCAAATAAAGTCGCTTGCGGACTATTGGAATAGATTGGATAAAAGTTATCCATTTCGGATAAATACCTTCGGTAAGATAGTAAGCCAAATGATAATCTCTTCCATTGACAGAGAAAGTAACTTGCGGAGCTTGACCTTTTATTATGTCATCAAAAACAGATGAACGATCAAGAACATTGATATCATTTAAGGTACCTGGAGGTCCAAAAAACGCATGTCATATCCATAAATCATACGAAGCAACCGCCTCTAAAACGATTGTGGGTTTACCCGAACCACGTGAATATTGACCTTTCCAAGCGGTGGGACAATTCTTCCACTCTCAATGCATACAATCGATGCTTTCTATCATCCCGGGAAATCCACGTTGCTCACCAATATAAAGTAGACGTTGAAGATCAGCTGTTGTTGGTCTTCTTAGTTACTCATCGCCGAATAAAATTATTATTCCGTCTACAAAATGTTCCACACATAACCGAGTAGTAATTGCACCGAATCGGAGGTATTCGTCAACAGCATCAGCCGCAGAACCATATGCCAAGACACGAATGACTGCTGTACACTTTTGAAGTGTAGAGAGACTCAGCCTTCCGAGAGAATTTTTCTTTTGTCGAAAGAATTCAACTTCATTGGAGAATCGATCAACAATTCGCATGAACAATGGCTTGTGCATTCTAAATCGGCGCCGGAATAGATTTTCAGGATATGTTGGAGTTTCACTGAAATAATCATTCCATAAATATTGATCACCTTCTTCTCGATTTCTTTCAATATGAACTCGTTTTTTTCTTCTTTTTCTTTCGACTTCTTGATCACCATAATTAATGGCTAAATTAGCAAAAGTTTGATCACAATGTTGATCAAAATATTGATCAATATATTGATCAAAATATTAATCAAAACTTTCACCATCTATTCCCTCAAAAATGTTATGAGAAGAAAATTCCACATATGTTTTGATTGTATTTTTGTGAATAATTTTTGTGATCAAGGAAAAGGAGAGAATGAGAGATGATGATGATGATGAGAAAGAGTGTTTTGTAAAAGAGATGCTTTGTGACTAGCTGCAAAGTAATTTGCAATGCGCTTCCAGAAAGCACCTATTTTCTGCTCATTGCTTACTACCGGATCCTTGCTGGTGTTTAATCATGCACTAATTAGCACTAAATCATCAAAGGGAGACTATTTCTTCCTTTCTTTGCGCTCCGTATGTGAGTCTCCACAGAAGCTTGCAGTTTTGGTTGTTTGAGAACTGAAAAGAGGGATTTGTGATGATCTGAGAACCCCACCGTGTGAAAAACCCTCATAAAGAGAGGGTACATGAAGGTGATCACTGTCTTGTTGCCTGTTCAATAGGTCAACAAAATTGGATGGCTGATTAAATGGATTCGTAGAATCCATATCCTAAAATTCAATAGAAGAGAGAAAGAAGAAGAAATGTGCTTTACTCTTTGCACCGAGTTGAGAAGAAATGAGAGACGGAGAGAATGGGTTTAATAGATGAAAAGAAAAGAAGATCGTGTTAGATATGGGTCTTGTTATGGCTTTACTCCTTGAGTTGAGTTGAGTTGAGATGAGAAGACAAGTAGCTAACCACACAGGACAGTTGAGATGAGAAGACAAGTAGCTAACTTATTTATTACCTAACCACACCGTCCTAACAAGCATTCATCACAACAATTCATCACAACAATTGAAAACAACAATTGAAAACAATGCACAAGCATTTATCACAGACGTTTTCACTAACCACAACCTAACAAACATTTATTAACCAACCACAAACAACTACTATCCAGACGAATTGCTCAAATCACAAAACAGAACAATCAACTTCATAATTAACAACACAATCAACTTCAATACATACCTAAAACGATTCTAATACAGTGTTAGGGAAGGGCTAACCGCTGCTATCAAACGATTCGTTCTCCATCACGAAGCTTTGATCCCCAATTCTTCAAAGAGTAGCTTCGGAGATGAAGATAAAATCAACAACAAGCCCACACCAATTCTGTCGCCGTGAGAACCGAGAGAGTCATCTTCGTCCGTGCATGCTCTATATCGGTCTTCCGACGGAGAACTCGAGAGAAGACAGCGGAGCCGCGGTGAGGACAGCGAGAGTCGTCTTCCTCCGTGCATGCTGTCGATCGGTCATCTGACGGAGAACTCGAGAGAAGACAGAGGCAACGCAGTGAGGACAGCGAGAGTCTTCCTCTGTGGTGGGTTCCGATCCTTTGATGGTCGGAGCAGACGGAGGAGACGTCGACTACACCGACAGATTCGTCGCCTTTCTTCGGTTTCGCCCTTCTCTCATCTGTCGGACAAAAGAAAGAGGAAACCAAACAGTGTCAAAAACAAAGAAAGTGAGAAAATAATTAGAAAAAAATATGTATTAAATATAGGGTTGACACGTGTTTTAAGGATCACCTAAAAAATCGGTTGCCAAATCCCTCCATTAAGGATCGGTAATATGTGATTTTCTTTTCTTCATATTTAATTAAATGAACAATTATCATTAAGAAACCCTTTAAGATCAGCGATAAACATGGTCTTATAGCTGAATCTTATATTACGAAATTCGCTACTACTATAGCTAGTTAGAATCACCACGATAAATACGTTGTTCCACACATCTACCTCTTTTTTTATATATTTTAGCTCCCTTATTTTATTTATCGGTTTTTTTTTTTTTTTTTGTGTGTAAATACTTTTTGTGTGTAATTACTTACTTCCTTTTACTTAAACTTTAAGGTACAACGGTAGAGCAAAGATTTAATATCTGGGATCCTGATCTGATTCGAGATTCAATTTGGATCTGTTATTTAGAGTGTCCAAATCTGTATCCTGATAATAAAATGTTGAATCCGTCAAATCCATATCAAAATCCAAATATTTTAAATTTTTAAGTCTGGATATCAGATCCAGATTCATACTTTTAAAATATTTTAAAATTTAAATTTTATTTATAATTATAGTTAATATATTCATATTTATACATAAAATTAGTTTTATAATATTATTTTTTAATTTTATAATACTAAATTTTAATTTTAATAAATAATATATATATATATATATATATTTATAAATTTTGTATAAATATTTAATTTATATATTATTTTTTAGAATTTTAGTATTTTAAAAGCTATTTTTTATTTTTTACTAATCCAGATCTGAATTCGGATACTCGTAGATAATACAATATTTAAAAGATATTCGAAATCCAAATATCTAGAATGCACGGATCTGGATCCATATACTAAAAATCATGGATCCATATACTAAAAATCATGGATCTAATAGATCCAGATACCTTAAATTTTCCAGATATCTTGATCCGTCTCATCGTTATACAAGGGATGAGATAACATGAGAGATTAAAGCACCGTCGGCCATTTATTTCTAGGTTTCATAACAAAATTATATTAATAAGAAAATTTATATCAAATGAACTTTTTAAATTGTTTTTAGATGGAAGTTA
The DNA here is from genome assembly GCA_012274485.2 of Sinapis alba. NCBI lineage: Eukaryota > Viridiplantae > Streptophyta > Magnoliopsida > Brassicales > Brassicaceae > Sinapis > Sinapis alba. The sequence goes on from MU106234.1 coordinate 54,610, forward strand.
CATGATATGCCATTAAAATCATTTAATATTAAGTATGCATTCCCATGCAAGTCTACCATTTGTTTTTCCCACCATATATTACCCCGATTTCATGTTTTATTTCTTATAAAAATATACAAGTTTTTCATTTATGAACCCAATTTTGGAGGACAAATATGAATGATTCTGTGACAGTCAGTTCCGCTCACTCGAAACTCCGGCTCACAGCGTTGCAGCGGATCGACTCCAATCCCTCCCTTATAAGTTCTCACTAATTCTATAATTAGGTTGTTGGTGCGTCTCAAACCCAAGACATCACCCTTTAACAACACTCCCACAAGACAAGTTGTCACCAATTGGACAGTCATAGAGGACTATTCAGACCTTAGAGGATATGCTCAGGGCTTGTGGCATGGATTGGGAAGGAGGTTGGAGTAAGTATTTACCTCTAGCAGAGTTTACCTACAATAACAACTATTATTCGAGCATTAGGATGGCAACTTATGAGGCACTTTATGACATGCCTTGTCGCACACCACTTTGCTGGACAGAAGTGGGTGAGCGAAGTCTCATAGAACCAACAATGGTTCAAGAGACGGTAGAGCAGGTAGAGATGCTCAAAACCCGGCTCAAGAAAGCCCATGACCGCCAGAGGAGTTATGCAGATAAGCGGCAGAAAGATTTAGAGTTTCAGGTGGGAGACTTAGTATACCTAAAAATGAGGTCATTTCAGGGAGGATCTAAGACTCGGAAGCTAAAGAAGTTTAAACCGAAGTATATGGGGCCATATCCTATTGTGGAGCGAATTGGAGCAGTTCCTTATAGACTGAAGCTATCAGCGGAGTTGTCAAACTTCCATAACATGTTCCATGTATCGGTTTTGAGGAAGGTTGTGAGAGAGCCAGAGCTCATTTTGCAGCAGCCACCAAGTGATATTGGTAGAAATCTATCTGCACCTTCTCTACCAGTTGAGATTGTAGAGCGACAAGTGAAAGAAGTTCAGGGGGTGATGACCAGTTTGGTTAGAGTGCGTTGGGAGAGAGACGGGATCCATGAGGACACCTGGGAGATTGAGACTCATATGAGGGTTGACTATCCAGAGCTGTTTCAGGAGGATATTGGACAGCCGGTTCAGGAGCCGAATTCTTTATTAGTGGGAAAGAATTGTAACGACCCAATTCCTAGTGCCTAGCAAAGCCCATTAGTCAATCTTGAAACCCTAGGTATTTTCTTTAAATATTTGTCTCTACATATTATTTTTTTCAGAAAACTCTAAGCGTCGAACCTCTGCAGAAATCGAGCCGTTGGAGAGATCTGAGAACGTACCGTTGCCGCCACCAGGTCTAGAGTCAAGATCGGACACCCAACTACCATCTCACGCCCAAGGTAATTGTCGGAACCACCCTTTCCGATTGTTTGAGTTTCGGGCGTTTAGTAAATCGATCGTATCTCTCTAACCGTGTGGTATTTCACGAATCCAAGGCCACCATCGTGCTTGTGACGTCGAGAGGAGTCTGGAGCCGGAAGCACAGCCCCAGACCACCCCCCACGCGCCCTCACGCGCCACCGGGAGCTTTCCTTGTCCCGCGCATGTATCTCATGCGCCACCGCAGACGACCAGAGAAGCCGCGCGTGAAGCCCACGCGCCTCCGTCGCCGACCGCCATCCGCTGGAGCAACCGTCTCTGACCACTGTCTGCTCGCCCCCGGAAGCTGCCGCCGTGTCGCCGCCTGTAACTTTCCGGTAAGGTCTACCGCCGCCTTGCCATCACCGGCGACCGGCCGCTGAGGACTCGCCGGTGACTCGGTGACTCGACCGAGTAAACTCGGCGAGTCAACTTGGTTGACCAGTCAACTTGGTTGACCAGTCAACCGGTTCAGTTTGCAATCGATTTGGGTTAAGGTTAATTGATTTCGGTTTAGTGTAATTCGATTGGTTAAGGAGAATTGAATTGGTTAAGAGTAAACCAGTTTGAAATTGATTTGATTTTGGTTATTTGAAATCGAATTGGTTAAGGGCAATTGAATCCGGTTAGGTTAATTGGGCTAGTTAGGCTATTGGGCCGGGTGGGCCGAATTGGCAGTGGAACGGGTCAGTGGGCAGGGTCGCAGTTTGGATCGCGGTTCGGGTCGCGGCTCGGGTCGAGTATGGTTGACCGGGTTGACTGGGTTGACCGTTGGCCATCGACCGTTGACTTTTGGTTGACTTTGACCAAACTGCCTATTATCTGTTTTTGACCGTTCGAAGGGAGTTATGACTCGATCTTTCATCCTGATTTCAGATTTGGAGTATGTTTGAGCATTTGGAGTTCATAGCTACCACTTCTCCATGTTGCTAAGGTGATGATTACTCCGTTAAATCCCAAACTAGTTTAGTACTACTATTATGAAAAGTTAAGTTTCAAAACATGATCTGTGTCCGTGAATTGAGTCTGCTTGCGAGTCTTGTTTTTTATTTTATTTATTGTTAAACCGGAAATGGGATAATAGAGGATTCAACTATTGTGTGAATTACTTGATGTTGAGCACTGTTATATATATGTATATACATAGTTATACAGTAGGAACTATGTGCGAGGGGGGGGGGAGCTCAGAGATGTCTGAGCTAGCGACGCAGGGCGCGGGGGTACAAAGACGTCTCTACTATCGATGCAGCGGGTTTTGAGGGCGGGGGTACAGAGACGTTTGTACTATCGACGCAGCGGGTTTTGAGGGCGGGGGTACAAAGACGTTTGTACTAGCGACGCAGCGGATTGTTGAGAGCGGGGGTACAAAGACATATTGTACTATCGACGCAGCAGGTATATATATATCCTTATGAGCAAATGCGCGGTGCAGAGAGTAGCTGTGTACTATGTGTGCATGGGTGTTAGTTGGACTAGACATATATTGATTGTTCTTTGTGGTGTAGACACCGTGCTTGTTTCATGCTAGAGCCAGGCTTACATAGTCGTAGTGCTATGTACTAAGTCAGTGGCTTGCGGTTTAGCATCCCATACCTCACTGAGTGACTCCCCTGTTACTCACCCCTCCTTCTTTCCCCCTTTCAGGTGAGTCTGACGAGCGGGAGTGAATGCTATCGGACTGGTGCTTTTGGGAGTTTATTTATTTTCTTTCAAACTTTCGGTTTTATGTTTTTATCGATATTATCGGATTTATTTCTTTTATTGGATTTATGGAGTAACTTTTGAGGAGTAATAAATTGAGATTTCAGAGTTATTATTTATTATATTACTTTTGGAAAGTACGGGTGTTATAGATTCTGACACAGAAAAATGGTGGTGGCTAAGTTATAAAAGACAAGAGTGAGAAAGAAATATAATGAGTAGGAGCAAGAGAGGAGATTGAGCGTAGAAAGAAGACTGAGGAAAGTCGAAGCCTCCATCTCCAATGAACACGGTGGTGAGCAGAATGATTATACGCGATTTCACACCCCCAGAGTGTACATGCCCAGCCTATTCTTTATTGGTCATTGTTTCTTTAAAGAAAAGCGGTTCAACAGCTGTGGTTAAAGCAACCAAGTAGTTACAATACGCAAGAGAAAATCGATGAGTTGATAAATAATCATAGAGAGGATAATTCATACATGAGGATAGCGGATGTGAAGAGGATCTCATGAGAGAAAAGAGAGAGGTGATAGAGTGCTGTACCAACAATATAATCAGTGAGACGTGATGGTCTGGTTTTTGGACGTTTTTCACGTCCCAAATCATCATTAGAAACAACATTATTGGAACTATTTGACGGCACTTCCTGAGTTGATGTATCTTCAACATTCGAGAAGGAGACTTTTAATGTTTCAGCAATATCAGCATCATCATGAATCACAGGAGGAGAAACATTGAATGATGGTATTGTTGGTGTAGATAGTTGATCCATGGAGTATGGAAACACACTTTCATCAAATACCACATCACGAGAAACAAAAGATATTTCATGATCAAGATCGTAGAGGTGTCCATCCTTTCTTACCGTATGGATAACCAACAAAGACAAATGTGTCTACTGAGTGAAGCAAATTTATATTCTTTGTGATTCAAGTTGTGAGCATGAGCCAAACATCCAAAGACACACAAGTGTTTATAACCTGGTGGACGACCATAGAGTATTTGAAACAGTCTTTCGGTGATGAACTTGTGATAGTGTTCGAGTGATCAAATATGATGTCGTAAGAGCACATTCTCCCCAAAAGGCAACTGGTAAGCCTGCCTGAAACTGTAAAGCTCTAGCCACCTCCATGATATGACGATGCTTATGTTGACACGACCGTTTTGCTGTGACTTGTGAACACAAGAGGTTCCATGAATGATACTTTGTTCTTGGAAAAATTGAGTCATGAATAAAATTTTATACCGTTGTCACTTCTTATTTTCTTCACTTTCTTATAGAATTATCTTTCGAACATTCACAAGAAATTTTAAAGACTGGTGAAAACGCTTGATTTTTCTGGAAGCAAATACAAACACACTGCTCAAGAACCATCATCAACAAGAATTAAGAAGTATCTTGATCCACAGAAAGATGAGTACGATAAGGACCCTATAAGTCACAATGAACTAAATCAAAAATCTTTTTTGCATTAGATAAAGAATCTAGAAAAAAACTGCTGAGTTTGTTTTGCTCATAAGTAGACATCACAACTTATTGAAGAAAGCTCACTATCACGACTACTTAAAGAATCTTTAACACCATGAATCTTGTCGATAATGCGAGAAGAAGCATGACCCAAGCGCAAATGCCACAAGGTAGAATCCCCTCAAACAGATGCATGATTTTTAGCCACATTTTCAATCTCATGAAACCAATATAGTCCCTCTCTCTCACGATCCCCCGCTCCAATCAGAATCATCAAAGTGCGGTTGTGAAAAATCAACATTCGACAAGTTACTTGTCCAACAAGATGATTTTTAGTTAACAATTGACCACATGAAAGCATATTCATATTAAACCCGAGAAACAAATAAATGTTTTTCAGAAGAAGAAAAAATGTGTGTGAGAAGAATAAGTGCCTGCACAGAGGAGAGAGCACTTGTTCCTGAAGGTAATTTGAATAGAAACATGACAAACCAAATATATATCATGAAATAAGTCAGCACATCCTGTCATATGATGTGTATCACCCATGTCGATTATCCAAGACACGTTGCTATTCTTACCACTCAGACGATCTGAAGGAATTGGTGAACTCAACACTCGTTGAATGGTTCTCCATTGTTCATCAGTCAACCTGACCAAGCCCTGTCTGTTTATGTCAGTCAAGGGCTGGTTTAAGTTTGCAGAATTCACAGCCACTATTCAAGAACTGTTGGCTCTCACAGGTTGGCCACGTCCATAAACAGTCGAAGGAGGAGCTGTGCTACAATTATTTTTTGTGCCACGGTTTTGATTTTCCCAGCATTCAGGGTAGCCCACGATCGTAAAGCATGATGCTTCTTCATGACCATTACGACCACAAGCTTTGCAAACTCGAGATGGATCGCGATTTGAAGGCCCAAGTCTGGAGGAAGTACGCTGCATAAGAGAATTGTATTGTCATGAAGGAGAGGACGATAATTTAGAAGCAAAACTCATCACTAATGTATCTTTGATGATACTTGATCAAATGGTTTCATTTTGAACAACAGTTTGATACATTGCATCAAGGTCATGCAGAGGTGTAATGGCACATATTAGTGACTGAATTTCTCCGTAAACATCATCATCAAGTCCATATAAGAAGTTGTGAACCGAACCTTGAATACTTTGAGTTCTACGCCACGAGCAGTGTTTAGGTCACACATGCATTCACATCGCTTGGTGGTGGTGCAATTAGTAATTTCATCCCCTAGCTTTGTTAACCGGCCAAATAGTCATCAACAGAAGATCCTTGTTGTTTGCAGGAGACAGGAGCATTCCTGAGCTGTTAGAGTCATGCTCCACTTTTGACAGAGAATCGTTTTCTGATGATTTCCCACAAGTTTTGAGCTACTTCACGAATCGAGATTGAAGATCTTATTTTTGGTTCAATAGCAAGCTTGATCCAAGAGATGATTATTGGCAACCTAATCTTCAAGAGTAGATAAGTTAGCCTCAGATTTGGGAATAGATCCGTCGATGAGGCCAAACTTCTTGGGACCACTAAGAGCCATCCGCAAGTTGATTTCCCACTCGTCATAGTTCAATCTGCTGAGGACAGGTTGAGAGATCACTGCTCCAAGATTGTCACAAGGCGTGAGATCATAGGGGGATATCATCTTGTGTTTAGGATCGGAGTCAGTTGTGGTAAGAGACACTATGATTCAAATATTTTAGATTAAGTGTAAAAAGAGACTCTATTTTTCAGACTAGAAAACAGAGACGAAAAGACGAAGAGATGCTGAGAGGCTTTGAGTATAATAAGTTATAGGTTTCAGATCTTTCTTTGATACCATGAAAAAGTGCTCAAGGTATTGATCAAAGAAGTTATCTTTATTCTCAAGACTTTGGGTCGTATAATTACAAGGAGATCCTAACCTAACCAAGATATGTACGTCTCTCAGTTAAAAAAATAATACAAAGAGAATATACACATGCGATCCTTTCTACTTGGTTAACAAGATATTCATTAATAATCTTAATTCGATCCGGCCAAGAGAGGAATCACACCGGACAGAAAGCGCAACCAGGAGATCCGCCATCTCCAAAGTTAGCTCCACCGTCAATTGTTCTCTCCCAACAATCAAATCAACCCTACAAATCCCAATGAATAACTTGCAGATTCCAGCTGTGACTCCACTGTTGTTTCATAGAGTGCATGTGTGGTGTTGATAAATCCGACGAACCACCTTTATCCATGTCACGTACTTAGGAGTACACCGCATAGAGACCCAACTGAAACAAAGATCGGAAAGAAAGCCTCCTGACACCAACATATGCCTATTATGTCAATATGCTAAGTTACCAAAGGCTAAGGGAGGAAAGACCCACTTACAGTCCGGCGAAGCACACCGGACACCGGAGAAGCCTCCACTCAGAATAAGAAACGATGAAAGTTCAAGAGAGAGAAGTATGTGTGTGTGAGTTACACGGTCACCCAAAGGCTTTTTGTGATAAAGTCAAATATTATGTAGTTTCATTTACATATGAAACACAATTTACAAGAACAATATAAAATTAGTTTGACGCGACAGCTGATTATTTAAGAGGTGTACCAAATCGGTATTCAATATTAGGATGTAACACTGATATTGCAGAGGAAGAAAAACGATGTAACGTCCTGACCGTCCATGGCTAATGAATCTTGTTTACTGACTCTGCAAATACCACATGATATTTCTACGTGTTTTGGCCTCACTCGCTCGTATCGCAAATCACTTTCTTATAGGTCATCCATCATTTCACTACTACAACCCAAACATGCTTAATTCTGGAGTTCTAAATGGATGTGTACCTCAAAAAGGTAAGTGTACTTTGATGACATAGATAACCAAATAATTTTAATTAAGAATTTATGTATACTACAAAACCAAGATGTTATAAACTAATTCACAAATCTTTTGTGAAGATAAATTAATGGTTTCAAATGTTGTGCATGATATATGAAAGTTAAATGGTACACAAAGAAAATTCAGACATCATCTGCTAAATCCGGTCCTTAATTACCCGGACATATTAGATGTGTGTATGAGATTATCATTATGATGGTTTATGTATAGAGATTAGCCGGTGATATCATTCTTAATTATCAAACCCATCTCTCTCGGGATTATTGACTCGGTTTGGATATTTATTTACATGTGACTCACATCCTCCTATATTTAGACATTAAGATCCAAAATTATGCATATATAGAGCAACATTCCTAGAAAGACAAATTAAACAACAACAAGAAAAAGAACAACAAAAATATGACAGAGACTCAAGGAAAGGTCATCACTTGCAGAGGTAAGTAAACTACTCACCAATGTGAGTGTTTCTTATATCATTTTGATGATGATCATCCTTATCATGCTAATATAAATGTGAGTGTATGTAGCTGCTGTTGCATGGGGTCCAAAAGGGCCGCTTGTAATACAAGAAATATGCGTTGATCCTCCTCAGAAAATGGAAGTCCAGGTTAAAATCCTTTTCACCTCCATTTGCCATACCGATCTCGGAACTTGGACCGGCGTGGTAATAAAAACACCTATCTTCAAATCATTAGAAAATCATGATTAACATTATAATATAATAATTCTAATGCTATTTTTCTATTAAAAAAAAACGAAGCTGGACGAGCCTTTCCAAGGATTCTTGGGCACGAAGCTGTCAGGTATATGCCAATTTGCATCAGGATATATTTACCATTTAAACCTACATGTGACGCTAATGAAACATCTTTTCTCCATCTTGTGGATATGACATGGTGGTGGAAAGTGTAAGAGAAGGAGTTACAGATATGAAAGAAGTAGATTATGTGATTCTGACATTCAATTGAGAATGTGGTGAATGCAGAGTGTGTAAGAAAGAGGTAAGTAATCTATGTGAGGGATATAAAGTGGATCCAATGAAAAGACTGATGGTTAACGATGGAGGGACAAGATTCTCAACAACCACAAACAAGGACGGCGGTTCGAGCCAGAGCCAACGCATTTATCACTTCCTTAACACTTCCACGTTTACTGAATACGCGATCTTGGACTCGGCTTGCATTGTCAAAATCGATCCTAATGCTCCTCTCAAGCAAATGAGCCTCTTGATATGTGGTGTCTCCACGGGTTAGTTATTAGATCTATTTATATAGCAATTAATATTATGGATATATTGAAAAATAGAATCATGAATTTGGGTCCATATATTCTTTAACAATGTTGAATTTTTTTGTCTTCTGTTTGGGATTTTTGACTATAGATGTTACTCCCTCTGTTTCTATTTAATTGTCGTTGTAGGAAAAGTTTTCGTTTCAAAATAATTGTCGTTTTACAGTTTCAATGAAAAATTTATTAATAAGATTCTCCATTTTATTTTTCTATTGATTGAAATATGGTTAGATTTAGGTAATTGTATTTTTATTTTGGAAATATACAAAATCATATGTTTTCTTAATATGTGTGCATAAACCTAGAACGACAAGTAAAATGAAACGGAGGGAGTATTATAATCTTCTTTTTTGGAGAAAATATAGTGATCTTTGGGAGTAGCTAAGGGAACAAATAAAGGAGGAGATATCACCTTGGTTTCTGAAACACTATTTATTTCGCTTATACCAAACGCAGTTAATTCACTTGATGATACCTATCAATGGTAGTAGAAATCTACAGCGGTAGAAAGGGATACATATACAAATTTTTAAATCAATAGTCACATGAGGTGTAAGTAACTGTATGCCTATTAAAAGTTATGTTGTCGTTCGAAGAAAAAAAAATAGGCGTGGGAGCAGCTTGGAACACTGCCAAAGTGAAAGAAGGAACAACCACTGCTGTCTTTGGATTGGGTTTGGTTGGACTCGCTGTAAGATTCTTTTTTCCATACGCGCCTCATTATCAGTTAAGTTTTAATTTATATATATAGGAACTCTGAATAATATATTTATATATATTTTATGAATGGGAACTGAAGGTTGCTGAAGGTGCAAGAGCAAGAGGAGCTTCTAGGATCATTGGTATTGATGCTAATGCTTCCAAATTTGAGAAAGGTATTATTTTCTCTTCCAAACTTTTTTCATATGATTTGATTTCGGCTAACCAAATAAGACATTTCAAAGTGAAGCAGATGTTTAAACAGACACTGCAGTAAAATATCAATTTATTGGCTATCTGAAGTTCTCAACATGCTTAACATTCTCCAACCCATTATTGCAGGTAAAGTGATGGGAGTAATAGACTTCATAAACCCTAAAGACTTAACAAAGCCGGTACATGAGGTACTGTCAACTTTATAACACAACAAATCAACAATAATTATTAAATCAACTTAGTATTAATATCCATTGTGATTGATCAATATACCAAAAAAATAGAGGATACGAGAGCTGACCAGAGGAGGCGTGGACTATAGCTTTGAATGCACAGGAAACGTCGATGTTCTTCGTGAAGCCTTTTTATCCACTCACGCCGTAAGTCCTTAGTAATGATACCAACTGAGATCAACAAGTTGTTTTGTTTTGTGATTAAAAAGTTAATTTAGGAACTTAAGAAGTAAGTATGTGTTATATTTGTTTGGAGGGTAGGGTTGGGGATCGACGGTGCTAGTAGGTATATATGCGATGCCAAGAACATTGCCTCTTCATCCGATGGAACTTTTTGACGGCTGCACAATTACTGGTTCCGTATTCGGCGGTTTCAAGCCCAAATCTCAACTACCAAATTTCGCTCAACAATGCATGAAAGGGGTCTGAATTTTTATCTCTAGATTCTATGCACAATCTTCTTTGCTTACTTTTGCGTTTTGGTGAGGTTCATTGTTTTTAAAAAGTTTGTAGGTTGTGAAATTGGAACTTTTTATCACCAACGAGCTTCCATTTGAGAAGATAAACGATGCGTTTCAGCTGCTTCGCGATGGAAAATCTCTTCGCTGTTTTCTCCAAATCGCTAAGTTTCACATTTCCAAAGTTTTATTACTCTACTAGAGTTTGATCCGCAGTTTTAGTTTTCACGTCTTTTATAAATTAATATTATATTTGTTTTTTGATTAGTGTTACATATTTTAAATGTGTCACTAGATAACTAATTGTATTCGAAAGATCCATACCGAATCATATAATATGGTTATTTTTAGGACAAATATTTAAACATGGTTTAAATATATTGGTTATTTGGATATTTTCAGATTCATATTCATCAGAACAGTATCCATGTGGAGCTAGGAGGACCCGACTTGAAACCCACCAAAAAACTATAATACCCGAACATAGACTACTTATAAAACTAAAAAATGGATGCCCAAAAGAAACAACACATATTTGAATGGTACCCGAATGCTCATGCCTAATTGATTATGTAAGCGAATAAAACTCTTTTTATTAACCATTTTTGAATTTATGTAACAAATAGAGCAATTTTATTTAAATAGCTCTTTTTAAGTTTTTGTCACAAAAATAGCCCTCAAAAATAAAATGACCAAAATAGTTTTTTTTTTTGAAATTTTGATTTTTTTTTAATTTTATTTTGAAATTTGAAACCCTAACCCCAAACTCACCCCTTAACTCTAAACCCTAAAGTCCAAATTAGTTAACCCTAGGGGTATAAATGCATATAAACGCATTTTTAACTTCTAAAAAAACATTTTGGTCATTTTCTTCTTTAAAAACTATTTTCGTGACAAACAAACTAAAATGGGCTATCTAAGGGAATTTCTCATAGTGCAATGATAAACCATTATATGTGCTCAAGGATTGTTTAAATCTAACGATATTGTGATGCCATATAATTTTCTTTTTTGTAACATATATAATTTCTTATTTTTCAGTCGATTATTTTATACTTTAACCACAAAAACACAGATATTCAATCTACATAGCTAGCTAACTTTTAGTTACATTTCAAAGAATGAATACTCATATATATGTCTTACGTTGCACCTACATGTGGATGTCCATTTCTGTTCAAATGGAAAACGCAAAATCAATCTAGTCTTATTTTGTCGTATAACTACTGATTTGTGTCGAAAATGCAATTGTTATACGTGGCTTGTAGAGTGCATGATAGTATGTGTTGAAAACCATTCGAATAAGTACGCAAATCAAATAAATTAGAAAGTGGATAATTACGTCAGTATGAGCATGGGTTTACACGAGAAGAGACTCTTGTCGGAATTGCTTGCTTGACATGCAAACTTTCCTCTGCTTTACCAAACCAACCAATGCAGTTTCACTTATTAACTATATAACTCACTTTTCTCCTCACCACTCACACCAAATGCAACTATAACCATAAGATCATCGCATTCAAATGTGTCAAGTTTTGGTTTGCGATACTGCGATTGATGATAAAATAATAGTTGTGTACGTGGATGAACCGATTATTATTATTATTTAAGAAACTCACATACAAGAGTGATCGTACATGATTGAAATATTACTAGCGTGTATTGTTTGCTGGGCACACATTCTCTTCCAGTTGTTTGCTGATCACTTGAACCAAACATGTTAACCGAGAACCAAAACTAACAATAACTTCTTCTTTTATTCATTGTCAATATTAATGCAAGACTGTCACTATAGTAATTATTGAATATTTTTTCTCTTTTTATTGTGATTTAATGACCATGTGAATTATCTTTGTTCTATAAAACTAATTTCAGTCAGTAGCATAAATGCGAACATGAAAAGTGAATTAATTAAAAATAATGACCAAATAAGAGGTCAGTATTTGTATGGGAACAAATTACGAGGTGAAACTTCACATTCAACTCAACTAAAAATTGAATAAAGATATGAAAAGTGAAAGATTGAGAAGTCAAATGTGGTTAATCATTATGTGATATTAGTTAATCCATCAATTTTCTACCTATAAGCATGATTAAGCATAGAATTTAGAGAAAGAAAACATCATTATTAATGTTGAAACACAAAGATCCCATCAACAGATATATCATAAGAACAGTGCTTGTAGGGTAACAACTTTAACATAAAATGCCCAACCTTGATCATATTATTTCTTGATCATATGCTCTTTTTTTCTGCTAATTACTATTGAACATATAATTATATTTGCGTAACTAGTTGTTGCTAATTCAAATATGTGGGTGCACATATAATCCAACCATCGCCTTTTTAGTTGGGAGTGGCCATTCCGACCTGTCACTCCCACTTTCCTACTCTCTATTTTAGTTTTTTTTATAGCTATTTAAGTATTTAAAGGCATCATTCGTGTTCAAATAAATATCAGAGAACGAAATGGAGTACATACTAAAAGAAATTGTTTTTTTTTTGTAACAACTAAAAGAAATTGTAAGAACAATAATTAACGTACGTAATTTCTCGTCATCACATACTACTTTTTTGGTAAAACATCATGGTATACTCAGAACCTGTCCTGAAAGTTATAGGGGCTAGAAGCATATTATAAAAATGGCTGTTTTCAAGGTTGTTCAACCCAGGTTTCAAACACTAAGTCCAAAATAATTGAACTATACCACTAGACCAAAGGGAATCTTGAAAAATGTGGCCGAAATTTTTTTTTAGAAAGTGAACTGCCGGAAGCCTCAGCTTCCTTTGCTTGCATCAAGGGCCGGCACTGGGTGTACTTTGCAAATCAAACGAGCATAATGATTTGTGTAGTGATCATTCCTGACATTGTAAATCCTTGTTTGGAACATCAATTGGAGGAGGATTTTATGTTTTAGTATTGAATATTGATCGATAAGTTTTGAACCGATCAGTCTTGATTGTATGTTTTTATTAACTATTTCTGATTTTTGGTGAATAGCATGAAATGGACATGCATTGGGGACTGGGCAGAGATGACTATGATGTAATGAAGGTGGAGTGTCACACTTTGTGGAAAAGCATGTTCCCTGCTCTCATCCCCTTGTCTTTCTTTGACTTTATCACATTTTTATTGCCTGCAATGGGAATACTATTTTCACGAAGAAAACTATGTGGAATCAAATATTCATATTAATTACAAAAAAATATACCAGGTAAATGAAAAAAAAAATTGATTGCATACATTTATGTGAGATACATTAAAAAAAAAAAAATTGCAAATGACGGGGAAAATCATTTACAAAGATATGGAATGAAAGGAATATATAGAAAAAGATAAAACAAATGTCCTTAAAAATACAAAAAAATTTTTTTGCAATATTGTGGTCTTAATCAGGAAACTAGAGATCACCTGTTCCTGTAATGTGACTTCTCCATCCAGCTCTGGAATATGGTTCTTCGTCGTCTTGGCAACCAAAGGACTCCTCCTCCAGATTGGCAGCATCTTGTTCAATGGATGACTGCACCATCTCAAGGTCATTTATTCATTCTAACTTGTTTCTCCGTTCAGGCTCTTATCTTTGAAATCTGGAAAGAAAGAAACAACAGAATCCACAAAGTATCAAAGCTACCACTTCGGTTGTGTTTAAGAAGCTGGACAGATTGCTGAGAGACATTTTCCTAGCTAGCTTACCCATAGCGGATGTCAAATTGTCAAGGTCTACTTTCTCTGTGGTTTAAGTCGGCCTAACTCTGCTATTTGCTTGTAACACAAAGTTCCATCCTGTTTTTTTTTTTTTTTTTTTTTTGAGCCATATGTAACTGTCTGCTTCTTAGAGCATCATTAACCCACAACCACCAAAAAGGGATTATTATTATTATTTTTATTTTTTTTACTTTTTTTTATTTAAAAAAAAAAATTAAACCAATCGCGGGCCGACACGTGTCAGTGGGACCCGCAAACAGTGCAAGAGACAGTTCTTATTTAAAAGTTTTATGAACTGTTTCTTGCACTGTTCGCAAGCCCCACTTACAAGAGACTCTCTTAAGAGACCCCATTAATGGTGCTCTTAGCGCTTAATTTGTAAACAAAATTCATATTTCTTTTTGTATAATATTCACATTTTATCATAGAATAATACAAATATTCCTTCCAATTCATTTTTTCCCCCAAAACTACCGCTATTCCATTTTTTTTTTAATTCTGTCAACTTTGATTCATTGTATTCCTTATAAATACATTCGTTTATAAGGCTAGGTGAATAGCTAACGCAAGATATTAAATTAAAAAAATGTTAGATCCTTTAGTTTTGTAATGCATCTTCGATTCAGCAACGCAAGATATTAACAATTTCCCAACTAAATATTATTATCATCTATTTATTATTTAGATACTTTTTACTTATTGTAAAGTTTCTCTAAAAATAAATTTATTACAAAATAAACCATTTTAATAAAATATGTTCCGTTTATGATTCGTTTATGTATTAAGGTAATGAATGGGAACAACGGTATTCATGTAGTGGTACAGTATTTGAAAATTACGCAATTGTGTCACCAAATATGTTATAAATAAAGTGGAGCGTATTTAGTACGTGGAATAAAAATTAGAAAAAGTCACCATTCACAAAACTAATAGAATAGTGGGACGTTATTTGACTTAGAGAAATTCTCTTATATAGCCCATTTTGGTTTGTTTATCACAAAAATAGTTTTTAAAGAAGAAAATGACCAAAATGTTTTTTTTAAAAGCTAAAAAATTCATTTATATGCATTTATACCCTTAGGGTTAACTAATTTGCACTTTAGGGTTTAGAGTTAAGGGGTGGATTTGGGATTAGAGTTTCAAATTTCAAAAATAAAAAATAAAAAAAAATCAAAACTTAAAAATGGCTTATTTAAGAGAATTGCCCTTTGACTTATTTCTAAATAAAGCACTTGATAAACCAAATAAATCAAATGTTTTTTTTGTTTGTTCACATCGTATATATAATAAGAGAGTTTCTATTCTCTAAAGTTGTCCACTTCATCATATAGATACCACTTTAAAAAATATTTAACTTAAAAAGAAATACTCTTTTAATAAATAATTAGTATAGGATATCAAATGCAGATTATGCAACGTAAGAACAAATATCTTTGTCTGCTAAAAAACAATAAACTCTTTGGATAACTATGCATATATTAATATATATAGTTCTTAATTAACTTGTGTTACAATTATATGATATTAGTTTTTGCTAATAAAGAATTTTTGTTAGAACAAACAATATAAATTATATATAATAAGTAAGTTTTCTCTCTCATTAGAGTGTCCTACTCAGCATTAAAAAACTAATATATTAGGAATAAAATATATAAATAAAAGTGTGATGTTAATTTCAGTTTAATGAGCTTTTATCGAATTACAGAAAGACCTATATAAATTTCGTTTTAATCAACTTCGTATCTTTAGTTTGGGTTTTCTCAATTAAAAAAAAAGCAAACCCCCATATTGTGATGCGTCATCGTCTATGTATACTTATCTTTTTTGTTTGCTCTTAATCTCCATTAATCTTTAGGTCTCTCCTTCTTTAATTCCATCAAAAAATGGTCATGATCCGTAACACCTCTGTAAACTCTCTTATATATCCTTCATCTTTAATATATTAAATCTGCATCTACAAAAAACTGATCAAACAAGATTAGTGGCATCACCATAACCAAATCCGAATCCATCTATTTCATGTTTCTATCAAAACACTCCTATAAATTTAGGTCCATACAACCAAAAACTGTCGCCACAATCCAATGCAGAAACATGTAGTTAGAAAATTCTTCCTTCTCAATTCTCGTTCTCCTATGGCTGATCTTCTTCATGATTTATGTCTCTACTTCATATTCCATCCTTGAAAAATATTATCAGGACTGATTGGTTAAACATGTTGAAATTGTTTATATCTCGGGCTTACGTACAAAATTTATCTTATACTTTGTTTTTCATTTTGTTATCTATTTGACATCTATTTAAGCTTACTATAGTAGGTTGTGACACATTACTGTATGACAGATAAAAAGTATTCTTGACATAATTGAAGAAAATATGCATAACCTAAAGAATTAAATGTATTTATTTATTCTGAGTCAACATTTTTATCTCTGTTTCTGTAAACTTATTGTTAATTTTTCTATTTTCTTTTAGAAACTTGTGAATTCTGTGAAGAATGAGATAGGACGACGTTTTGGAGGTATATCATTTTACTAAAAACTTATTTTACTAATGGTTTACTGGTTTATAATAAAGATCATGAATCACATAATGTTTTTTAGACTATGAGTGAGAAAAAAATTATAGAGATGTAAGAAACTCTGGACTTTGAAGAGAAAGTAGAGTTATATATGTCAACCCTTAGGAAAAATGCGAACATAAAAAAGTATGTTGTCTATTTCAAAAGAGAAGGAGAAAGAGCATCAACATGTTCTTGTATAAATCTTATATTTTTATTTTTTCCGTTTAGTATCCCACTCCAATTATAAACTACATAAACACATAGCAAAGTAATGATCATTAGGTATATATTAGATTAGCGAGTGATGATTACTCATTCAAACACATAAGTAAAAATTAGTCTGAAGAAATCTTTTTCGATTCGACGATGACATGTAGAAAATATATATAGTATATTAGATTCATAAAAAAAATTCATGTCAAATCTTTGAATAAACAATGTAACTTCATGCATGTTTTTATTTATATATTACCCATTAAATAAAAGAAAATCAAACACCGGCATTCTAAGAGATACAAGAGATGCTCCCGGAAAATACACAGGCGGCAAGATCATCTACACATGTTCACTCTTTTTTTTATGCAAACAACTTACATGCCCAATGACAACATACCAGCATTATTGTCTCCTTATTGTAAAAATAATATTTTGTTTAAAGACCACTTCGGCTCAAATACCTAAAATTGTCAACCAAACTATTTTATACTCCCTCCGTTCCATTAAGATGGAAGTTTTGAGATTTTTTTTGTTTCATGAAGATAGAAGTTTATAGTTTCCAATACAACTTTTGTATTTATTTACCCATATTAACTGATAAAAGAAACCATTAAATAATTTTATTTATTTTTATAATTATAACAAGAGACAAAGATTATTTTTGGTATTGTAAAAGTATTCTTAAACAGTGTGAAATGTCTAAAATTTTCATCTTCATGGAACAGAGGAAGTACTTATTTTTACATTTCTACATGTCTTTAAGTCTTTGTTTTAAAAGTCCGGTAACAACGGAAATTTACTAATAAACCAAAAACACATGTAAAAATAAGATAAGAATAATAAACATTACACACAACTTAAATTACTAAATTGTAAGAAAATTATTCATAAACAAATGTTAATGAACAAATTTATCATAAATCTTCGTCATATTAAAAATATAATATAAACATATTAAAATTCACAGGGAAAAACCACTTTAGAGGACACCATCTCAACATCCTCAATTAAATTTCTATATTGTCATTTATACATAAAAAACAAATAAATAGTCTCAGAGACACAACAAACAACATCACAACTATAACAACCACAATACTAAAACACTTCAGTCTATCATAACTTGACAATAAATATATACACATATCATCATCAACCTCAACCCTACTAAGTTAAAAATCTAGAAAAACAATAATCAAACTAATACACAAACTTCACAACTACAACAATACTAGTTTTAACAATACCGCACTTATATTAGCTTGGGTTCCAATTATTGCGGTACTCTACATGTTTGTTTTTCCACAATTACTTTCTTTTAATATTTTCCTTTATAACATATAATTAAAATACTGAGTTTCATTTAACATTTAATTTTAGTCTATAAAATTAAAGAAAATATTCAATTATAATATCATATTACATAATATGAAGAATAAAAATATTAGCAGCAAAAAAAATAGTTTATACTCTGCAAAATTTTATACAGTATATTTAACATTAAGAAATTATTATTTATGTTACATTACAAAGTTTTTTTTTAAAAGGTCTTTTATGTTACCTTACAAAGTTCCAGTCTTTAAATTATATTTTTGCAAGATACATAATTTTCTATATATAAAGACTTAATATTTGTATTAATATATATAAAAACTTAATATTTTTTATATAGTATTTTTTTGTTATTTAACACTTCATTTACCATATTTTTAATTTGTATTTTATTTCAAAAGAATTTTAGTTTTAAATTTATATTAGAAATACAATATATATAAATTTGAATTTTTATTTCAAATTTTTATTAATTATTCAAAATATTAAAGTTAATAATTCACTAATCAAATATTATTCTTCATATTTTTTTAAAAATCATACACATTAATATATACATAAAATATTAGTTATGTTTACTTTTAATCAATGTTTTGAAATTAGAACGTATCAGCCGGTCAAAGAATGATTTGTTTTATATCCGGTTACGAGTTGTGTTAAACCTGTGTTTGAGGTAATCCCAAAAAAATGGTCATATCTGATAAAATCAATCAAAACTGGTGATTAGGCGTAGGCGTTCGGGGACCCTTTGAATTCAATTTGGTTGATTTGAATTTTTAAATTTTTGGTACTATATCTATAAGTCTTATTCAGATTTTAATAATTTTGGGGTCTAATTCGATTTTGTTCTTTCAGATTTTTTGGTTTAGGTCAAGGTCTAGACTTTGGATTGAGGCAAAAACGCTCATACCTACCAGTGATCTTGTTAGATATCAAAACAAAGATGTTACATTAATTTTAATATTTATTTAGTAATTAAAACTAAGTTCTTATATATATGAAGAATTACCGACCAAAAAGTTCATATTATGGCATTTATTCTGCATTAATCTTTATGTAGACTGTCCTTCAAATGAAATTCAAAAGTTGTAATAAGTAATTACAAGAAAACAAAAAGACTAATTCCCACTAAACCCGTCTACGTACGTTAGTATTTCCACCTTTATACATACTGACATACACATGACATAACACGTCAAAAGAACACATGAACTTACGTCAGAACCTACAGATGATCAACTTCGATTTAAACATTGAACATAAGTCTAATAAATTATTTAATTTAATAAAGACACTTTAATGCATGGTCATTTTCTACATCTTACATTTAAATAATAATTTCTCCCTTTTCTGGAGCTATGTGTGATAGACTCCCACCACATTATAAATAATCTCATCGCCTACTTTCTCATCTAAGTTGTAGCTAGAGCGAAAAAACAAAAACAAAATATATCGTTATCATTATCAATGGCGGAGAATAAGGTAAACCTGTCGATCAATGGACAATCAAAAGTGCCACCAGGTTTCAGATTCCATCCCACCGAAGAAGAACTTCTCCACTACTATCTTCGCAAGAAGGTTCACTCTCAAAAAATAGATCTTGATGTCATTCGTGAAGTAGATCTCAACAAGCTTGAGCCTTGGGATATTCAAGGTTCTAGCTCTAATTAATATGAAATACTCTTTTTTTTTTCATTTCTATGAAGTCTATATTTTGAACAATTTTGTTAAGCAAATGCAGAAGAATGTAGAATCGGTTCGACGCCACAAAACGACTGGTACTTCTTCAGCCACAAGGACAAGAAGTATCCAACTGGGACCAGGACAAACCGGGCAACACTTGCCGGATTCTGGAAGGCTACTGGACGTGACAAGATCATCTACAGTTGTGTCCGGCGGATTGGATTGAGGAAGACGCTCGTGTTCTACAAAGGAAGAGCTCCCCACGGTCAGAAATCGGATTGGATCATGCATGAGTATCGCCTCGACGAGACTCCAACAAATAATGTAAGTTTAGCTATCATCAATATTCATTGTAGGTTCCAAGAAACAGAATGTCCCGGGTACGCACTATATACGTTTCACTAAGACAAGGATGAGAAACGTTATAAAGAAAATTTGGGTACATGTCATACCCGTGCCTAGATGAATATGGGGTCCAAGGCGGCTTAAAAGAAAACATCCGCGATATATATAAATAATGTTCCTATAATTTTTCAAAATATCTTACTTTAACGTTGTTTCATTTATTCATTATTACTTCCTAACATTGAAATAAATCATTTTTTGGCTAGAGATAAAAAAAAAAAAAAAATCATTTTTTGGCTAGGATGTATTATAAAAATTCTTTTTTTTTGAATGAATGTGAAATTAAATGTTATAAAAATTCTACAAGCTTTTACAATGAAATGGTTCTCAAAAGCTACAAAATTTAAATAATAATTTTTTTTTTGCAAACTACATAAATCATTATTTCATCGATAGGAAAGTTGGATGTGTATGCCAAATGTTTATAATACTTACAGGTACTGCAATATACATTGTTTTCAGAGTACTATTAGGCACCCAATAACTTGAGCAAGTTGCAGTTTTCAGAGTGTTTTAATATCTGAGACCGGTTTGTTACATCCATTGTATATCAGGAATATTCAGATGTTGTAACTGAAGATCTAATGAGCTACAACGAAGAAGGTTGGGTGGTATGTCGAGTGTTCAGGAAGAAGAACTATCAAAAGATTGACGACTCTCCTAAAATCACTCTTTCTTCTTCACCTGATGAGACGGAGGAAAAGAGAAGATCCACCACATTCCACAATACTCAAAACGGTACCGTTTTAGACCATGTTCTTCTATACATGGACCGTTCATGTCCCAGCCTTTGCATCCCAACGATGACCAAAACACAACATGATAATCAAGACGATCTTTTATTCATGCAACTCCCAAATCTTGAGACACCCAAATTCGAAAACTTGGTTGGTCAGAGTTCAACGATTCCGAACCAAGTCGATTCCTCTCTGGTTCAAGAGAAGAAAACTACCAGCAGACCGGTGTGCAGTAATTGGGCTAGTCTTGACCGGCTAGTGGCGTGGCAATTGAACAATGGTCATCATAAGTGTGATCGTACGAGTTTCGATGAAGATGGTGACACCATGATGCAGCGATGGGATCTTCACTGGAATAATGATGATAATGTCGATCTTTGGAGTAGTTTCACTGAATCTTCTTCATCCCCTTCGTCTTTAGACCCTCTTCTTCATTTATCTGTATGATTGTACACGTAAATATAAGCATATACACATACACAAAATAATACAATATATACTTTTATTACTTACAAAATAAACAAATTGAGTTTGGTTTGGGGTCTTTTAACCCAAAACCCTTTTTTTGGTTTTTCATTTATTTATTTTTTTCTGATTTTTTTTTTTTTAAAAACGAATTAACCGCGGACCGACATATATCAGTGGGGTCCGTAAATAATGCAAGAGACCCCCTTAAAAAACTCAAATAATCATGCTCTTATTATAGAGGCAAAACAATAATAAATGACTAGAACACTGATAAAGTATCATTGTCGTTTCCCGACGATAGACATGTATAACAAATGAAGTGATATTTGTTTTGACTTAGATAACATTTAGTGTATCAAATAATGACAGGGTACTAAGATTCTCCTTTCGATATAATTAATTCAACTTTTGGTGCCATTGTGTTATCTTTTCGTTTTCGCTGGTGATTCCTCATGTCTTTTTCCTCCTGCAAATACGACAATCTGCTTTACCACTTACTATCTAATTACGTAAACGAAGCACTTGTTATTTCTTATTTTCCCTTGATAAATAGCATAAATTAGTCTAAGTTGATTGAATAATTTATTTTTGTTTGATTGTTGTGGTAGACGTCTCTTTTCAATATGTATTGATTTTAATTTTATTTCAATGTATACCAATGTAATTGCAGGATTCATCAACGTGAGCTTCTTTTTCTTTTCTTTTTCTTTCCTTCTTGCTCATAGTTAAGATAATTAGGTTATACAAATTTTGAAATATTACACTACTAGGTGATTTTTCCATGTTTATGCAAAGATATAAATATTTACAATATATAAATAATAATTTACTTTCATTTCTTATAAGTTTTAAATTATATTATTATTTATATGAACAAAAACTTTAGACTGTTTAATCATTGTTATGCTATTATTGAATTATAAATGGATTGCATCTATCCTTTATAATGTATCATAATGTTCTGGTTCCAAATAGGTTAAATTTTTCTTTAAATTTTTTAGTTGCATATATTTCAGTTATCTTAGACTTATATTTTCAAATATACTACGTGCAAACTATCCGCCATTGAATTATGCATCCTACGTATATGAATGATCTTTGAGCTGTGGAAACTTCTCTTTAGGTCTTTTATGTCTTTCAAGAAATTTGCAAAGGTTGACCGTTCCTTTGGTTCTGAAACCATCTCCACCAATTAAAAATAATTTGTTGCAAATGTGACATTAAATTGTCTTAAATTCTTCGTACATCAATTGCCCAATGAGAGTCTCTATCTCCGAATTGAGTGGTGACTAACTGGTTCTTGTATTCCTTGCTCCCATTAAACCTTCAAAACATGCCAGTGTGCTAGACCAGCCTTGTACTAAAATTTTTTCATACGCTTTCCATGATCCATCCATACTGAAATGTCTAGTAGTTATGTTCATGTTAGCTCTCCAATTGGATCCACCCTTTGTTAAGTGAAACATGTGCCTTAGTTCATAGTAAAGATTCTGTTTCTGCCAGTTTTAGAGTATCTCTAGGATCCACATCTAATTTTCTAAGAACTTTATTGTTTTTTCCTTTCCATATGTACCATAAGATCTAAGCGAATTGATGATTTTCCAATTGTAGGGAAACCCTCCAAAATAAATGATCCATATTTGCAAAAAAGGATTTCATGGGGAATATGTCAGGGTCTAATGGTATTCTTGAGAGTGTCCACACTTGGACCGCCGGTAGACAATCAAGAAACAAATGATTTATTGATTCCTCAGGCGCCCCACACTGTGCACAAACTGTATCTTCATGAATTCCTCTGGCTTTCAGATTTTTCTTAACCGCTATACAACCCGTGATAAAAAATGTTCCATCTTAGGAGGGCAACAAACTTTCCAGCAAAAAGCTTTCAGTAGAGAGATTGTAGGACCATACTCTGGAAAAGTTCTTTCTCTATCCGAGTACACTCGTTCTACTTGATATCCAAATTTAACTGTGTATTTCCCATTATTGGTAAAATGCCAGCCGTCGCAATCCATGTTACTCAAAGGTATACTTTTAATGAATTTTGCATCTTGGGGATCCACCAAAGTCTGAATTTTTTGTATTCCATGTTCTTGATGTTTCGTTGATGATCGAGTCCACTGTGAGGTACATATAAAGATTGTGTTGGTTTTTGTTTGTTGGTCTCGGGCGAGTGGATGGGGGCCATGGATCATGCCATACCGAGATAGTTGATCTTGATCCTACCCTTTTGATTATTCTTTTGCTAACAAGAGATCTAGCAGAAACGATATTGTGCCATTCATATGACGACGAGTACGATCTAATTGGTTCCAGTGGTGATGCGTTCCTGAAATATCGACCTTTGAATACCCGGGAAAATAAGGTATTCGGTTTATCTATCAGTCTCTAGAATTGATTACCAAGCATAGCTGTATTGAAATATGTTAGGTCTTTAAAACTCAAACCTCCTTCATCCTTAGGAATGCATAACTTGTCCCAAGATTTCTAGTGCATACATATGTATTGTTCCCTGGGCTCCACCAGAACTGCTCCACTGCACTAGTAAGTTTTTCGTTACCGTTTTTGGTATACTAAAACAAGACATTACATGATTTGGCAAAGCAGTGACCACATATTTAATAATCACTTTTTTCCCCCTTTAGTGAAGAACTTGAAAGTCCATCTGTTTACTCTATTATTTAAGCGATCTTGGATGAAACCAAAAACTTGGATTTTTGATCCTCCCAGACTCTCAGAGATTCCTATATAAGATTCCATCCCACCTAAATTATGTATACCTACACATCCCGCAAGTCCTGTCTGGTATATTCTTCAATCTTATGGCCAAACTGAATTGACGATTTATCAAAATTTATATGTTATTCTGAAACCTCCTCGTATTCCTTTAGGATTCTAAGAATTGTTTGACACTCCTATTTTTGAGCTCTACAGAAAAAAGCTATTGTCTGCAAAAAGCAGATGATAAATCGGAGGACATCTCCTTGCAACTTTTATACCCGTAAGTTGTTTCTCTCTTTCAGCCTCTTTAATATTTGCAATCAATGCTTTCGTACACATGATAAATAAATAAAGAGGTAATGGATCCCCCTGTCGTGAGCCCCAATGTGGCATTATATGTCCCTTTGGCTGCCCGTTCAATAAGACTCGATATTGAGCTGATGAAACACATTCCATCATTAGTTGTATCCTTCGATGATCAAACTCCATTTTGTGAAGAAGTACTTGAATAAAGGTTCATTCGATCCTATCATATGCTTTATTCATATCCGTTCTTATAGCCATAAGCTTATTCTGGCACGATTTATTTGTCCTCAATCCATGAAACATCTGATGAGCTATAAAAATATTGTTTGAGATTAGTCTTCCAGCGACAAAAGCCGATTGTGTTTCAGATATAAGCATGGGAAGACAAATCTTCAATTTCTGACATAATACCTTAGAAATAATGGTGTACCCCACATTACACAAGCTGATAGACCGGAGCTCAGTCATCCTCGTAGGCCTCTCCGTCCTAGGGATCAAGCAAATATTTGTTATGTTTCCTTTTGTCTAGCTTCCCTGAGGTCAATATTTGACCAATTCCAGTAAATTATTTTTTATTATATACCAAGAATGTTGAAAGAAAAGATTTGTCATGCCATTTGGTTCCAGAGCTTTCTCTAGGTGCATCATAAACAAAGTTTGTCGTACTCTATCCTCAGTACAATTACTTATCTTGCAATCTCATGGCGACAATTACTTATCATTTTTACAAAATCCATGGTACTCCCCTCCGCTACAACACCCCAACCTCTATCAATGGATTCCAAGAAATCTTCCCGACCAATCCATC
Source organism: Sinapis alba (assembly GCA_012274485.2). Taxonomy (NCBI): domain Eukaryota; kingdom Viridiplantae; phylum Streptophyta; class Magnoliopsida; order Brassicales; family Brassicaceae; genus Sinapis; species Sinapis alba. The sequence continues at coordinate 79,896 of MU106234.1, forward strand.
TTTTGTCAGACCGGAATTGTCCTTGTCTCTGGGTACTTTATTCTCAAGATAGGCCACAACTGGCTGATTGTCATAACTTATCATCCCTAAATATTCTATATAAGAACACGGGAAAGGGTGTGCCATTCCTTGTTTGCTAATGCTTTGTCCCATCTACCATGAACCATTACTTTTCCTCTTCTTTCTTGCCAAGATAACTGATTTCCCCGAGCCGGGAACTCCAAAAGTCCACTATTCCAGACCATATTATTAAAAGATATAAATGATCTTGCATCACTCAGAGCACCAACATCTTTTTCATAATTCCCTCTAATCTCATTTAAATCCTCAATAATAAACCAGAGATCTGTTCTTGCCAGGCCATATCGCGTTCAGCGTTCCCATACTTGTTCCCGTAATTTTTGTATGGGATCACCATATACAAAAGTCCTGAAAATGCATTTTCCGAGAGCTACTTTTTCCACATCTATCATTCGGTTACTTGAATATAATACTTTGACATGATATTCATTATTGAAACACAGAGTCAATCCTCCACTCATTCCATCTGCATCTACTGTAACTAGGTTATCAAAACCAAAATAAACTTATAAACTTTGGACATAGCCAAAATCTTGCTTTGTTTTCGATAAAAAATAAAAAAAATCAAGTTTGTGTTAGTTACACTTTTTATTTTAGGTATAATAATGTAGATTGGTTTACTTATTCATTTTGTTTGTGGGTATAAGTTACTTATATTCCTCCCAATCAAACCAAAATTGTTTTTATTTTAGTTAGGTTAAATCGAATTAGCTTTGTTCCTTGTATTTAGTTTGGTTCTTCAATTTAGATTTGTAAATATATTTTTGTAAAATTCTGTACGATTTGATATATATTATTTTAAATATATAAGAAACTAAAATGATATTGACCTGTTTTGAAGTTGCATAAACGAAAATAATAAAAATAAACTAAAATTAAAAACCTTTGAAACCTTATACACATTTACAAAGAATTAAATCATGATAATTGGTCAATAATACTTTTTGTTTATTTAGTACTTTTTGAATCATTATGTGATATAAGAAGTAAATAAAATATCTCAGTTAATGTATACATAAGTTCTTTTAATCATCTGAGAAAAACAATTCCATAAAAATACTTTTAATTTTTAAGATTGATTATATTGTTTGAGATTATTTTTAAATGATAGTAAATTTTAAGATATCAATAATTATTTTTGTGAACTTTTTTTATGAAATCACTTTTATATATTAATATCACATGTTTTTAATTTTTAAAATATCTCTTTCATTATTATTATAAATTTTATTTCAAAAATACAAATGGAAAGTAATTTTAAGATAGAGAATTTTCTTAAACTACCACATTCTTAGTATCATTTTTCATTTTTACCTTAACTATATATACATTTAGTTTAAAGAGGTAAATAGACACTTATAACTGTATGAATAATTAATCTAAACTTAAAGTGTAGATTTGAGTGGTGGTTTTGGAGTGGAGTTTTGGAGGGTGGATTTTAGGATTAACAAAAATAAATAAAGAAATAAATACTTAAATTATTTTATAAAAAGTTTCAAAATGAATTTCGAATTTCAAAAATAATATGAAATATTTCAAAAAAACAAAGAAAATCTATTTATAAAGTTGAATTTCAAAACATATGATTCAAAAACTACAAAAATAAATTATTTAAACAATTATTTATATTTATAAATCTATAAAGCAACGGTAGAAGTTTTTTTTGTTCTTTAATAAAACCTAATACTTAATGTATTTGTAAAATGTCCCTTTAAAAAAATAATCATGAATAATGGTATCAAAAATAAGGTAAAAGTAAAATTTCTCTTTTAAGATATCAAGAATAAATTTTGTGAACTATCTTTTTAATAAAACTATTTTTTTATATTAACTAGTGGGTTGTCCATATTTCACGCAGAAGATTATATACGATTATATTTGTTTAGTTAAGCCTTTCATATATATATTTTTGATGTATTTTTATTGGTTGTTAAATATATTTTGTTAAATTTGTAATATTTTACTTACTAATTTCTATTTTTGTTGTTGTTTTTTCTTCCGGTATATGTCTACCGTGAGATCTTATTTTTATATATTTGATATGATTATTTTATTTTGAATAATTTGTATTTTTTTTGTTTCTCTTCATATGGTTTTATATTGTATATATGGTTCCTACTATATAATTTTTAAGATTTCACTACTCTATGAGTTTGATTTTAGACTTCATATGACTTTGTTCATTAAATATGTAAGGTTGATTTCTAACACTCGATTTGGTGTAACAACCTTAACTTTGTTGTTTATATCATAATACACTTTTTTGTCGTACTACCATATATATGACATATTTGTTTAAAATATATTTTTCACATAAATACTGGTATTGTCCAAACTATATATTTGTAGTCCAATATACATTTGTAGCATCAAAATAGTTCAAAAAACTATATATTTGTAGTAAAAAAATAAAATAATATATATATATATATATATATATCCTTTTTAAAAATAATCTTAGACCTACAATATTTTCCAAACTCCCTTATAGAATTGTCTATGTCCACATCACATATTCGTGAGTCTAAAAGCATAGCCAAAACTCAGTTTTTGTGATTTTTTAAAAAATTAGTTTATGCGACTCAAAACACCAAGTTTTTATATATGACTTTGCTGCACTGATGTTTTCACTTGAAGCAGTACGGTATAAGCCTTTTTTTCTTTAATGCGTCCAAAGAGGTTTAAGAGTTAAGAATCTTTCGTTTTGAAAACCAATATATTAATCGGGTTGTGTATTTGCATTTTGTTTAAAAAAATATTTATCATCATTAAAAATTATTTAATTCTATTTATATGTTACATATTGTTTTGAGAAATTCCCTTAGATATCCCCTTTTAGTTTGTTTGTCACAAAAATAGTTTTCAAAGAAGAAAATGACTAAAATATTTTTTTTAGAAACTAAAAAATGCATTTATATGCATTTATACCCTTAGGGTTAACTAATTTGGACTTTAGGGTTTAGAGTTAAGGGGTTGGTTTGGGGTTAGGGTTTCAAATTTCAAAAAAAAAATTAAAAAAAATCTAAATTTCAAAAAAAAAAAAATCTATTTTGGTCATTTTATTTTTTAAAGGCTATTTTTGTGACAAAAACTTTAAAAAGGCTATTTAAGAGAATTGTCCTATTGTTTTCTTTCCACATGTTTGTTTAACACCAACGGATCCTTCTAAACCTTATTTGTAACAATTAATAAATAAAAAGGTATGAATTTAAAACCAAACAATTTAGTACTACTGATTTTCTACATAAATTTTAAGATCTACAAATCATGCACGCTCAGCCAAATACTATAATTGTTATCTATGTACAAAGCAGCCAAGATAAGATAACAGCATGCTTTTCAACTTACTTCCTCTCATTGAGGAGATCATAAAGCTTTCCTCCGTAGATTTCAAAGAAGCTGACAAACAGCTGAAACCCTTGGTTTGTGTATGTGTGGTGCATCAACCTTAGGATATCCCTTGAAGCCTTAAGAGGCAAAGGCTTCATAGTGTAATTTTTAAAACTACTTGAGACCTACATAAATCGAAGATTGTTCACATTCAAAATTTACAATTCTAGAAAATGGGTTAATTCATAGTTAAAGCAGAATATTATTTGTTACTGATTTGTGGATGTTGATTATCACCTATTTAGATTGAAGAGGCTATTTTCATGCACGGGCTGGAAATATGTAAAAAGACATGCCTGATACATCAAAAATGACATCAAATATGAGGATAATGTTATAAGTAGAGAAGAGAGAAAAGGAATTGGTGTGTCTTATTCATTGAGTAATGAGTCATTTATATATGATTACAATAGCTTGGGTACAAAGTATAACTTGGAGTAGGAAACAAGTATTCTAAGACTTTCCATATGGACATCACCACAATATTCATAACACTTCCCCTTGATGTCCATTATATCAAAGTGCTTTTTCAAAACGACATAGATGCTGCCTCGTTAAAAACCTCACCTGGAAAACCCAATGGGAAAAACCAAGGTTAAGGGAAAAAGAGTGCAACGCGTAATGACTTCCCCTCATGTGTACATATGTCAAGATCTTTGAGACGATGCAATCCAATAAGATGAACTGACTTCTTGAAAGTAGTAGTGGTTAGCGCCTTGGTGAAGAAGTATTTGAAATTGTCACTTGAACGAACTTGTAGGACACAAACATCGCCATTCTTCTGCAGTGCATGAGTTTTCTTATGACTTGATCATTTTCTTTGATTCTCTTGATTTCAAAAACTTTAGAATAATGATAGACTTTCATCACTCAAATTGTAACAGTCTCTTTGAGTGTCTATCTTTGTGTGTTCTTTGTTGCCTCGTTAAAACCTTGACATGGAAAAACCCAGTGGGATAAAAACCATGATAAGGATAAAGAGTACAACCACACTTACTATCATATTTCTTCTCCTGGAAACAATATCTTCAAGATATGCATTCCAATCAAATAAATCTCTTTTAGAGAATTGATCTTAATAGAATAAACTCTATTTATTTCTATTACAATATCTAGGACCTTTAGAATTCTTGTCTATAATTCTCTTTTGACTTAAACAATAGTTTATTGGTCTATTTGGATTTTAAACCAAATTTCTTACATACAATCGTATAGAAATTCATCTCATATATACGAGTTATTCATTTGTAACTATACAAGTTATAATTATGACTTTCTTTCTTGTCATATGAACTTACATCTTTCAGTTATGAAAGAGATTAGTAACTTTCTCAAATAACACTCTTAAGTATGGTACTTCAGGACCAGTCGAATATATGATCATCTTAAAATCTTTAAAGATCTTTTAAGATAACATCTCTTATTTTAGATGTCCAGTTTGGAACACATAACAATGTAGTCTTTTCAAGATATTTCTTCCAAACAAAGAATTTGTTATAACTCTTCAGGAGTTTGGATTATATTCAAAATCCATTATTCTATTGATTCATAATCTCTTGATAAATACAAATGGATACAATAGTTAATCTTATAATATTTCATATATCCCATAAAAGATTTTATTTCAAATCGATCGAATAACTAGAGTTCCCAGGAACATGATTTTGATATCATCAATCTTTCATTGATTTTATCTTTCAGAAACTATCATTTTTCAGTGGGTTATATAATTCAAGTTTTTCCTTCATTGCCAGACTGATAAGGTACTTGAGAGTAGTTGCATCTACCACATGAGATTATGTATATTCACAATCAATTCCATATTGATCTTTCTTTAGTGCAATGATTCATTTCTATCCCACTTATTTTACACTGTATAGTGTATGGACTACTGGTCCAAATACTTCTCTCTTTCAAAAGAGTTTGTATCTTTGTCTATTGCTTGTTTTCTGATTTGGCCAATCATTTATTTGTGTGTACACTTTTCAATAGACTTTGTTTTATGATCCTCTTTCTCATTTATCATATCAACTGCTACTTTGCATGCATAAATATCATTGACGTCGATTTGCTTATCAGTTCCATTTTATTCTATACATGACATAACTTATTGAGATCTCTTCATTGTCTCAGGTACCTGAATTTCTTTCAGTCATGTTTAGTGTCTCTGCTGGAGATCATTTTTATTTCCTCTTGACCATTTTTAATTTATGCTCCTTTTCATTTGCGAGGATTCTTATCTTTGGAACCAACATGTCTACCACGCTTTAGGCATGACTTAGACTTACTAGCAGTTTGATATTGTTCTTCTGGAACACCAATTCTTATTGGAGCATTTACAACTGGTATTGTGACTTGATCACTCTATTTATTTGGGCCAATAAATGTGTCTGGCAACTGATTTTCTAAGCTTTATAACTGAATTATATTTTGGACTTCACATTATTTTTTAGTCCGAGGATCAATGATAATTCATTTCAACTTATATTCTTTTCCAGCTGTTTATTTTCTCCCCTTTATGTTGGAAATACTATTCTCTTTTAGTATTCATATAGAGTCACATTGATATCCTTCGGGAATGACTCTAGATTCTTAAATATCAATGGAGATTCATATCCAACATATATTTCCAACCTCATTTGAAAACATATCTTAGTTAAGCTCTGTTTGAAGCAACTGGAATGTATATTACACATCCAGAATCCTTAGACGAAAATGGTTGGTTTTTGATCCAATACCAATGATGGGGAGAACTAGTGATTACTTGTTGGCTTGATGCGAACTGTGTTGCTCAAAATGTTTAACACTTATCCCAATGCATTTGTTATAGCCGTCAGAGATTTTTAGACTTGAATTCACCAATATTATAAAGATACATAGTGGGTGATTAGTCCACTAACATCTCTTTTATTCATGTCAATAGCTTCCTTTAGCTGGTGAAAACCGTATTACCATTTTATGGTATGAGAAAGCAACATGTGTAAAATCATTCAAAAGAATCTTATGGTTCTTCAATGAGTATTCACATAAATCTTTATATATCTTTCCACATCATTACTGAACCAAAATGGTCTAACTGGTTCATGCCAAGTATTTAGTAAACTTCTGGTTTACAAAATATTTATCTTAATTACACTAATCTTTGTGTAGTACAATCTATAAGAAAGAGTATGTACTTTATATAAAATACTTTACTTCCTTGAAAAATACTTCTGTTTTGAAATAAATTTAACATTTCTTTCGCTTATTAGTTCAACCTAAGTTGTCTCAAAATCTCATAGTGTTATATTAAGAAAGATTCATAAATCTTCATTTGAGTGTAAACATAATCTTCTGGATGTTTACTTATTAAATAATGTGAGATTCTTTAACTCTTCCCCTCGAGATAATAACACTACAAGTTTATCAATCTTGATTGAATCTCATATTAGAATCAACAACATGCCTTACATGGGCCAAGTATTCTTTCTTAGATCCTTCTTACTTTTGAGACTTATAAGTATATGATGCAATAAGGATTTTAAATTGCATTCTTATGTGTAATAATATTATGTACTCTTCTGGAGCATCATATATATCCTCTTCTTGAACATTAAGTTTACTTTATACTACATTGTATTGTACTCACACAGTTTTCGTTCATCTTTAGATGATTCAATATATCTTCTTTATTACCATCTTTATTTTCTCAACTTCAAGTGAGAATATGAGTTCTATAAAGAAACTCTTTGGTTTTTGACCTTACATCAATAGCTCATTATTTTCTGAGTCTCAAAGAGACAAGATACAAGTATAAGTCTCTTTTGTCAATCATGTGTCTGATGGACAACATTACTTATGTAAAATATTGCATTTTCCAATACATATGCATCTTTAGAATTTTCTTCGAGAAAATTTACTTTTAAACTTAACATCTAACATAGTTAAGATTTATTTACAGACTTCAGATCTTGTAATTTATATGCAAAATATATAGTGATTTTTAGATTCATGTGATTATACCTTTTTGGATTGTTCTCCAAAACTTATGAATCTTTTAAGGTCAAAACTTAAAATTTTCATAGGTAATAAAATAAAATAAGTATAAAATTTTGTAAATTTATGGTTAATTATAACATAAGCATATTAAGAAATAAATAATACTTCTATAAAAATTATTTTATTCACTAGCTCTTTACTATCATGCCATTTAACTAGGTTCTTAACCAATTTATCAATTTATTTAGTGTTCATATCACATATACCAACTTTCAAGTAAGTTATTTAACCTAAGAAAAGTATAAGACATGTATCGATCTAATTCATAATCTATAAAATAGTACTTATCTCTGTAAATAAAAGTGCAGCGGCATTGGAGAGATCTTTCTCGTTGTATAAACTTTTTTTTTTTTCGTTGTATAAACTTTGTCTGCTACTCTCCAAATTGTATGCTCCTTATATCTCGCCTTTTAACAATAATGAATAAAAGATTTTGCTCATAGACCATAGGCCATGGCTATTACATATATAATATTTAAATCAATTCATAATTTATCAGCAATAAATATCAAATCAATATAGATCAATAAGTGATAATCAACCATAGTATGGTATCGTATATCTTAATATAAGATGCAAATCATATTAAATCATATTGCTAATACCACTCACGTATTATGCAAGCAATGGTGATGAATATATTTTCATAATTTGTAATTCTACAATTTTAAAACCATACAATCAAACAACGCAAAATCAATGGTACAATCCAACATGACTACTAAACCAACGATTTGACAAACTCTTAAACTATTAATGGTGGTAAAATTTGATCAGTTAACAAAACCATATAAATGCTGAGAATAAAATTTGTACCAATCAACTGTAAAATAATACAGCAGTAAAACAGTTGAGAGGAAACAACGAACAGATTGATAGACCAATAAACCATTAGATATTCAACTATTAATTACTACTAAGTATGAGGTAACTTATCTCAGTGGTATGACCCAGAGATTAAAGATGAGTTATGATGGTTCTGTCATCAACTCAACGTGAAACGAATCAAGCTCGGATACATCAAAGAACGCTCGTGAACAGAACAACACTGATTAGGGTTTTGAATTTGCTCAGTGGTTAGGGTTTCGTGCTGATAACGTGTTATAAGTAGAGAAGAGAGAAAATGAATTGGTGTGTCTTATTCAATTGAGTAATGAGTCCTTTATATATAATTACAATAGCTTGGGTACAAAGTATAACTTGGAGTAGGAAACAAGTATTCTAAGACTTTCCATATGGACATCACCACAATATCCATAACAGATAAAGGTCTTGTTATTATTAGCTTGTGAGATTTTTTTGGAAAGTGACCTTGCGTTTCTATGAATCCCTTGGAGAATGTTTACCTGTCTGCCCATATGTAAAGCAAGTGGCTTTGATTCGCTGGAAAATTAAAGGGACAACAAGCTCAACTACTTCACGATAAATCTACTGAAAGTGGATAATACGTTGAGAAATAAGCCCTGCTCTACTACAGTAACTGATCATGCGTAGGATAAGTCTTCTTCTCGAGTAAACACCGATCTTATTTACTTCCAAACAGCATTTACCTCATCTTGTGATACTTCCTCACCAAGCACAACATCAAACATAAATTCATGTTTTTCAATATAGATGTCAAGTCAACCTGCAACATTTCAGTTATAGATCAGTCTTAGAGCCTTGCTTCAGAGAAGACTCAGACAATTCAGATTGCACAGACTTAAACCATCAGTTATGCACCTGTGTGTCAACAATGTCTTCCTTGTTTTTCGTTGATTCCCTTTTGTTAGGTGGCCTCTGACATACTTGTTCACAATCAATCAGGGAACATCATGTCGAGGAAATGATTAGCAATCACAAAGAAAATGCAGGGGTCTCCTTTGGTTACGGTTCCGGTATCAAAGGTTCGGATAATAAAGTTAAGAACCAGAAAATAATTCATTAAAATTATCTTTGTAATTAACCATCATGAAAATTAATGTAAAAGCATTCACGTAGAAAAGCCGACTTTTCAAATAGTATTATAGAGATTGAGAAATACAAAATTACAACTTTAGGATACCAATTTTATAAATATAATTAAACAAAGACTATTTTAAAAAATAAAAATTTAAGAGTAAAAAACAAATGTATGCATAAACAACAACAAAGAATAATTTGTAGGATATTCAGTTTTTCAATAAATATTAAGAATATAACACCTATGATAAAAAAATTATATATCTAATATTTACACCTAATAGTGCTGATTTAGTTTTGGGTGAACTAGCGAGATATACATAATAAGTTGTAAATGAAAAAGTAACCATTTAAAAATTTTGTTGGGATGTTTCAATTTAGCACAAAAGTGAACAATAAACTCATTTTCCGCGTGTGAATATCTGTTAAACGAGGAGTACACATCTGCCAAATAATACTGTACTATATCTATTAAACAAATAGTATAGAAAAATTGGTTCATGTCAATATTATTACAACTACATAATGAAGATGAAGAGAACGAGGAAAAGGATAATGAAGACGAGGAGGAGGATGTGAGTGTGAAAGAGAGAGAGAGTATAAAATTAAATTTATATTCTATATTTTTCAAATAGAAAAGAATAGCTATGCGATTCTAAACCGAACCAAATGGTTTGATTTCTATTCTATATGTTTGAAAAGGCTTTTATCGGCTCATAAAGTGGAAGGATCCGCCCGCTTGACCTAATATTAACCCAATAAAGTCAAGAACGTGTATTTTGGTTTAACTTAAGTGTATTTGTTTTTTTATTCATGTAAATTCATTAGAGTAGATTTTGGTTTCTTAAACCAATTAAAAATAGAATTAAAAATTGGTTTTCACAAAACCATCTTGGTTTTGGTTTAGGGTTTTTGTTTTATGCTTTAAACAAGTAGTACCACGTTCTGTAACATTCAACCTTTAATCAAATAAACTCTTTTGGTGCAAAACCAGATCTTTCTTAAAGACTCTTTGTCTTTGTGTTCACGTAGGTGAACAAGTTTTATATCACACTAAGGAAGAGTTTTATTATGTGGTCCATCCTAGATACCAAACAGGGTGTAATGTATCTTAGGAGAAGCAAAATATCTTTAGAGTATCTCATAGTTCTAAGGAGAAGACCATCTCCATCACCTATCATTCACCCACATCCCCTTCAAGTGATCCAGGGAGAGACAACCATTCAAGGGCTGTACCAGTAGACTGCTAGGGTGATTTAATTGGATCCTTCACATAATTGATCTAACTTCTTGTGTTCTAAATTATCTAACTAGAACCTTGAACTTAGTATAATTGACAACCGCGAAAATGGGTTCAACTACTGAATGTAATTCTGTTGAGCTTGGTTGTTAGGCTCATGCGAGAGCTGGTTTAATTACTTAGTGAACATATCGATATGAGTGTTACATAGTTAATGATCACTCCTTATTCATATGCGAGAACTGACATATGGGATTTAGACATCTGATTAGATTTGCAGTGAGAGCTAGATATCATACTATTGCATTTGAGTTCTAGGATGGTACATCACACATCCTTAGCATCTATAACTCATAATTATGATAACCTGAAACCCTAAGTCTAGCTTGTTTCTCATATATATCTTACAACCGACTATTTACTTAATTACTGCTGTATAAGATACTTGCCTAGCTTAATCTGAATTTATCATAGTTTATTGTGTGTTCATGCTCTTTGTGGATTCAATCCCTAAGTACTACAATCCGATCTCTTATTTGAGAGAGAAGATAAGCTCTAGGGTAATTTGAGCTTACATCACTGTGCGACGGGCGGTGCGTTAATTCTCGGAGGCTCGAAATTCTTGTTTACTGTCTATAAAATCACCACATGCCCTTCCACGTGTTTTGGCTTCACTCATATGATATCCTGAATCACTTTCCGATAGGTCACTCATTCTTTCACTACTCCAGCCAAAACACGCTTAACTCTTGATTTTTAAATGGATGTGTGACCGAAAATGTAAGTACACTTTGATAACATAAGTATCCAAATCAATTTTCTTATGACGTTCCATATACTATAAACCGAGATGTTTCAATTTCTTCTGTTTTCAGTATAAGGGAGCTGTTGTTATATTTTCAGTCAACGCCTCATCAATTATAAATAAATTTTCAACCAACTCCTTAACTTCCTCCACATCTTGTCATGAGTACATATAATTATGTCTTCTCCACTGATGTAGGGCATTACGGCAACTTGAGATACACACAGAGCCGGTCCTATAAATTTGAAGGCTAGAAGCCAAAATTAAATAAAGGCCGAAATAATATGTTTGTGCAGTCATGGGTAGTTGAACCCAGCACCTCTCACAAAAAACATCAATCTCAAAACCACTAAGCTAAAATCACATTTGTTAATTTTTGGCAGCTAAAATCTTTATAATTGTGTCGGCCGGAAGCCCATGCTTCCCCTGCTTGTGGCCAGGGCCGGCACTGGATACACACCATAATATTTGCATTTGTCGAAAGGTCTGAAAAGTGCCAACAATCAAAAATATCATGTCTAATCTCGTCATTGTCCAACCATCTTTTATCAAACCTAAAAGATTTCTTGCTTGAATTGGTTTGGCGGGGATATTTTCTAGGATCAGGCAATATTCTGATCCTCATATGATGCAAGTATTGGGCTATTGAATGAGGAGATTTGCCATGCTAGTTTTCATTTTCTAAAGCTTGGTCTAGTCGACATCTTACTTGAGAACGTCTCTTTTTCCTACCCAAGCTATAAATTATTTTTTAATTAAAAACCCCATATTTTGAGAACAAGGAAATTCAAGCATCCCACAGTCAGTAATTATTTTACTAGAAGGCAAAAAGGAGCTGACAGATGGTGTCTTGTGATCTCATGGAAGTCACTAATTATGAATTATGGTCCATCTTTAGAAGTTGTAAAAACATGTAAGACGTTCCTAAATTTGGTCCATGTGTTATGTCTCTATAAAAGATGACATGTAAACTTTTATTTTATCAATAATTCTACGTCAAGCATTATGTTATTCGAAAATAAATCTGAAAATCTGAAAATCCTTCACAAGAAAATAAAACTAAACTTCCACTTTGGCTAAGTAACACCACAGTAAACATATGATTGAAATCTAAACAGGTTGGACTCTTATTCTTCGTCTCTATAACAATGCTTCTGATGTATCTCCTCTAGATGTCACACTAGAAGGTCGTTCTTAATCCCTCGATAGTTCTAAGTGGTCGTCTTCATCGATGAATATTGGTTGGTTATTGGGATCCCACCAAACCTTTGAATCTGCCATGAGAGCAGACCTGGAATGATATGAAGTCGCCATACAAAGATATGGTAACATGCAGATCTGATCAGATCAAGCAATCGTTTTTTTCGTTGAGTCAGGAACGAGCAGGTAGAGACGTTGACCACATAGTTGGGTTTGAGGAAAGACGTTGAGTCGGGAACAAAAACGTAAATCATGATCAAGTGGAATCCAGATCAACGAGTCTTCTATAGATTTCCTTGCAAAGGGAACTTCGAACAATAGAGACGTGTTGATATTGATTTCAAAAGAGAAATCACTTTGATAGCCAGAGCCGGTCATGGGCCAAGTCTGATGAAACATTCGCCTCGGACCTCCAAATTTTTTGAAAATATGTTATATATACATAGGCCCCCAAATTCGTAAAAAAAAAAAAAAAATTAGGCCCCCAAACTAATGAAATCTTTACTAAATTATCTATAGCTCCCAAAATCTCAGGGTCCGCCCTGCTAAACAACTTTCAGATGAGCACAACACTTTAATTCGTGTTGAGATTTCCAAAAATAAATCCACTTCAATCTGTAGCTAATGGGCTTTCAGATCAATAAGGAGATGAGATCACGTCGAGGTTGGAGTTTCCACCGCATTGTCGTGATTTCGGAGCCGCTGACGCAATGAGAGCGATATGAACGTTGGAAGTGATGAATCGGAGGCTGATGAAAAACCACAGCTGTGTATCACGATCTAAAGAGAAATTGTATTCAGATCCAAGAGGAAATCAGATCACGTTATTGGATCATATACAACTCACTCATCGCCGGACTTATTATCAACCATAAGAACACGATGTGAGAAATTGACGGAGGCAAGAGGACGGATCGTGATGATAATCTATAGAAAAAGGGCTAACAGACCCAGGTCCTCGACACAAAACAAATCTTGTCTCATATCAACTCGTTTCCACGTCTCGTCAAATGGCATGATCAACGAAAAACAGCTATTTGATGTGATGAAACCGGAGAAAGAAACCAGAAGCCGAAGACCTTGCATGTTTAATTGCCGATATTGCTAATGAGCTGCGGATCAGCACCAGGAAGAGATTTCAGATCCTGGGTTATATACCATGGCAATCGCCATTCTCGAGAGCTACCACTGTAGAAAAAATGATATAGACACATTTTGGTCACAATTGCACCGTGACTTATTTTTAATTAGTTACGGAACAGTCACAAAAATTCACGAAACAATCACATATATTTCATGACTAACAATAGCCACGGTTTGTCACAAAACTTCTATGGCTAAATTGACACATATATAAAACCATGTATAAAATCTGGCAATTTAAATCCCTAAACACTAAATAAACTTGTAAATACTAAATTCTAAACCTAAAACTAAAAATTCTAATTTTTAATATTTTAACTTCAAATCTTAAACCTAAACCCAAATTCAACACTTCAAATTTTACTGCATACTCCCAACCCCAAATCATGAACCTATACCCTAAACCTCATACTACAAACCCAAAACTTTAAACTAATCTCTAAACTTATTTTGGATAAATTTAATCATAAATCTAAAATCAAAACTTCAAATCTAGTTTTTTTTTAATAATCTATAATCCTAAAACCTTACATTTATATCCTAAATCTCATAACCTATACCCTAAATCATAAATCTATACCCTAAACTTTATATTCCAAACCCAAAAATTTAAATATAAACTCCAAATTTATTTTTTAAAAACTTTTATAACAGGTCTAATGACAATTTTATTTTGCATTGATGATTTTTTCTAGATCTAGACTATTATAATTAAAGTGGTAAGTATTTAATAAATCTTATATACTCTATACGTGTATTCTTAAACATTTTGTCAACATCCTTTAAACGTATTATATATGATAATTGTATCTTAAGATCTGAACTATTAAAACTGAAGTAAATTTAGTACTTAACCTTTGGTTTTTTTTTAAATAATTATAATTGCATGCCACTGAGTTATAATAACTATCTATTTAAAATTATTATTAATTATATATCTGTCTAAATATTTTCTAAGTAATAAAAAGAAATATTTTGAATATGATATGCGTAATTTATTTTTAAACAACTATTATTTTTATAATTTTGTAAAACAGTGCTATCAATTTTAAGTATATAAAAGAAATATTTTTAAATATTATTATTAAATATTTTAAGGTTACAATCTCCCCAAATCTATCTATTGAATACAATATTGAATTTATAGATCGATCACTTATTTAACAAATTTAAACTTTAACTCAAAACAACATAATCTATTAATAATATTATATTAAATATATATTTAAATTATACATGGAAAACTTTAACAAAAATTCAACTCAACATAATATATTTATTAATGTTTGGAAAACCGGACCGCATTGACTCCACATTATAGTTGAGTCAATGGTCGGATCGGTCCAACTGATTCAACCGGTTCAAATCCGGTTTCGGCAGATCTGTCTTTTCACTATCCAAATTCGGATTCAGACTGCCCAGATATCCAAAATTTCGAATCAGATCGGATCTCGGATCCCAGATAATAATTCTAGGCCTAATTGAGAGTTACAAAATTTAGTAGAATAAATCAGTGGATTTTAAGTTTTTAGAGAAGTTATATTTTATTTCATATGTATTTGTTGTCAAAGCAAACACACAAATAAAACAACACGGTGCCATTGATATTCTAAACTAATGCTCTAATTGGCCGATCCTTTAATAACGCGGATCACAATATCAACCATTAGATTCGAAAAACATCAGTGGAGAAACGCATCACCATCGGACAACGGAGGAGGAGGAAGCAAAAGAAGAAGCTTTACGGTGAAGGAGGGAGAAGCTTAACGGCGGAAGGAGAAGCTTGACAAGCAGATCCAATGGTGGCTCCTGCAGAAAACTGAGTCATCGCTTCAGCCATAGTATCCACAGAGCCCATGGAGGTGTCGATGGAGAAACCGGTGGCGGAAGCGGTGGTGGAGCCAGAACCGTTGAAGGGATGATAATGTAAAATATATATATATATGGGCAATTAATATTGTATATATGTATGTATCGGTTTGTAAATATATATAATTATGTATAATGTACATACAAAGTTAGTTTTTTAATATTTATTTGTTATTTAATTAATATAATTTTTTATTTTATTTTTTAAATAGCTACGTTTTAGACACAATAATAACGTGAATAAATTAACCATGATTTTTTCATGTCATTTCTGTGATTTTTGTCACTATTCAAATCGTGTCCAAATCGTGACTATTTAAGTCACTTGGTCACGATTGTATAGTCACGAAATATTTTCGTGATTTTTTGTATCTATTTCATTATATAGTCACGAAAAATAGCGTTAGACACGAAAATTTCAGGGTCTATATCATATTTTTCTACTAGTGTACCCCCAAAATATTTCTGCTATGTTTTGTTTATTAAACAGTTTAGCCTCGCTTTTTCAGGTTTTTCATGTGTCTTCTAAAAGACCAATTAGTTTCAGGACCTAGGCGATTTCAACTAATTATTATTTTACAAATTTAGAAGCCTATTTTTTTTTTGAACCTATGTCTGTGTAGACTTTTTCAAAAAAAATATCAAGGCCCTCAAGTCCATGTTTTATGCGACTTTACCCAAAAGCGACTCTGATTAGTTGGCACATTTACAAAAACGATTGCCACAACCGTTACTTGAAAACCTCAATTCCAAAATTAGAATCTTTGCCACTCATATTCAAGACGCGTATAAAAGATAAATACACTAAGAGATGTTCGTTTCTCCATTTCTGGATGAATTTTATGTTCGTTTCTTTATTTCTATTTTCATCCACATGAGTTTAATAAATAAACTATAAATATACACTTGTTTTGATTTAATTATATTTTATTTTGTTTTATTATATTAATTTTTATAATTATCTAAACTATAATTAATTTAAACTATATTTTTGGGAATAAATATTTTTTTGCAGTTTTAGCGAAAAAATAAATATTCACAACAGTTTTGACAAGAAATTTGATTTTACGATTTTAACGAGAAAATACAATTTGTAGTTTTGGCAAAAAATACATTTTTGTGTTTTTGCAGATTTGGCGGAAAACTGTGTTTTTGGCTTTGACGAGAAAATACGGTTTTGGCGGGAAATGCATTTTTATTGTTTAGGCGAGTAAATAAATTTTTGTGCTTTTGGCAGAAAAACAAGTTTTTGCGTTTTTGGCCGGAAAAAAGTATTTTTACGATTTTGGCGAGAAAACGCGTTTTTACGGTTTTGGCAAGAAAATATGTTTTTACGGTTTAGGCGGAAAAAATATCTTTTGCGGTTTTGGCGAGAAAACGCTTTTGGTAGTTTTGGTGGAAAATGTGTTTTACATTGTTGGGGGAAACATGTTTTTACTGTTTTGGCGGGAAAACACATTTTTGAGGACAACAATTTTTTGCGAGGAAACAAGCTTTTTCAGGAAAACTCGTTTTTGTGATTTTAGCAGGAAGACGCGTTTTGCAGTTTTGATGAGAAAACGCAATTTTGATGGGAAAAATGCATTTTGCAGTTTTGGCGAGAAAACGCATTTTCACAGTTTTGGCGAGAAACCGAGATTTTGCAGTTCTGGCGGGAAAATTTTTTTTTATGTTTTAGCGGAAAAATGGGATTTTCTGTTTTGGCTGGAAAACAAGATTTTTTAGTTTAGCGGGAAAATGAAATTATTTTCAGTTTTGGCAGGAAAATTAAATTTTCGGTTTTGGTGGGAAAATGCGATTCTTCGTTTTTGGCGGAAAAAATAAAATTTTCGGTTTTGGCTAGAAGGTGATTTTGTGGTTTGGGGGAGAAACAAATTTTTTTGATTTTAGCGGGAAATGAGATTTTCATGTTTTGACAGAAAAACGAGATTTTTTTTGTTTTGACGGGAAAACGAGTTTTTCCTGTTTTGACGGAAAAACGAGATTTTCAGTTTTGGCAGGAAACATAATTTTTTGGCTTCGGTGAAAAAACGAGATTTTTGTTTTTGGCCGAAAAATGAGATTTTTGGTTTTGGCGGAAAAATGAGATTTTTGGTTTTGGCGGAAAATGAAACTTTTTCAGTTTTGCGGTTTTGGCAGAAAAATATTTTTCTGCGGGAAAATGTATTTTGTTGTTTTGTTATTTTTTCGCGAGTGACAAAATGATATTATGTTTAAGTTTGTATTTTGTCAATTATATCAAGGGTATAATAGACATTATACCATTTTGACAGAACCATCTTCATCCAGATGGTTCAGTTTGGATCAATCATATGATTCTCCAAATTAAACCTAAATTTTAAAACTTATCCAGATAACTTATATTTTTTATGTCTAAACAAACAAAACTCTCATATTTATCTAAATGGCTCATCTGAATGGTGAAACGAATATCTCCTTATATACTATTCCTCGTATATAGAAATATCTTGTATCTACTTAGAGCGTGATTATCCCAAAAACCTATTTAGAAGCTCTTATTTTTTCTAATACTTTTAAATAGTAAAAGTGAATTAAAAAACATTATTAAGAGACAATATCCACTGCCTCCATTAAAAGCTTCAGATGATCTTCTCAGCAAAGATGGCATGTCTAGATTTGACATAGCCAAAAGATTAGAGATTGTAAAAGAAAGTAACTGTTTATTGATGCTTGAGTTTTCATCATAAAGCAGAAAGCTACTGAGATCATTAGCTTTCAATCACATAGTCATAAACACAATCAAACAGACAAGCTCGAATGTTCCAAACAGAAAGACAATCGTAGTAAACCATTAAGTTGGTCAACTCAATGAACTACATCATAAAAAGTTCTACTTTAGAAAATGTATGCTACTTGAGGCGATAAAACATGATCAAAGAGAATCTTTGCAATAAACTCGAACTCAAAGCTTAAACCTTTGTAATGATTTCAGAAGAAAAAAAAAACAGAACAATCACAATCAACTAGATGAACCATAAAGCAATCAAACAAGACAAGAATAAACATTTTCATATGAACAATTACAGAAACTGTAACATCCCGAGTTGTGATATATGGAAAAGCTTAAGAGAATTGATTTGACTACCTATGTCACCAAAGTGCACTTACCTTTTCGGGAGCACATCTATTTAGAACTCCAGAGTTAAGCGTGCTTGAGCTGGAGTAGTCTAAGGATGGGTGACCTATCGGGAAGTGATTCGTGATATCGTGTGAGTGAGGCCAAAGCACGGGAAAAGGTCATGTGGTGATTGCAGGGTTAGTCAATAATGATTTCGAGCCTTTGGAAAAATTAACGGACCGGCCCCTGGAACGGAATGGGACCCACGGGCCGAGAGAGCGGGCGTGGGTGGCCCATTAGTTGTGGGCGGTCGGGGCATTACAAGTGGTATCAGAGCTGGTTAGCCATCTCGGTTCTGATCCGAGAGGCGTCTTGAGACCTGCCGTGGGGCGCAACGAGGGCGTTGCATTCTTTGAGAGGGGGTGAATTGTAACATCCTGAGTTGTGATATATGAAAAGGTTTAAGAGAATTGATTTGGCTACCTATGTCACCAAAGTGCACTTACCTTTTCGGGAGCACATCTATTTAGAACTCCAGAGTTAAGCGTGCTTGAGCTGGAGTAGTCTAAGGATGGGTGACCTATCAGGAAGTGATTCGCGATACTGTATGAGTGAGGCCAAAGCACAGGGAAAGATCATGTGGTGATTGCAGAGTTAGTAAATAATGATTTAGAGCCTTGGAAAATTAACGGACCGGCCGCTGAAACGGGATGGGGCCCACGGGCCGAGAAAGCGGGCGTGGGTGGCCCATTAGCTGTGGGCGGTCGGGGCGTTACAAATGGTATCAGAGCTGGTTAGCCATCTCGGTTCTGACCTGAGAGGCGTCTTGAGACCTGTCGTGGGGCGCAACGAGGGTGTTGCATTCTTTGAGAGGGGGTGAATTGTAACATCCCGAGTTGTGATATATGAAAAGGTTTAAGAGAATTGATTTGGCTACCCATGTCACCAAAGTGCACTTACTTTTTCGGAAGCACATCTATTTTGCAGGTCAATTGGTGACAACTTGTCCTGTGAGAAGGCTGTTAAAGGGTGAGGTCATGGGTTCGAGGCGCACCAACAACTTAATTATGTAGTTAGTGAGAACTCATAAGGAAGGGGTTGGGGTCGATGCGCTGCAGCGCTGTAAGCTAGGGTTCCGAGTGAGCGGGGCAGGTTGTCACAGAAACCATCTACGGATTGATTGTCAACTTAGTACCTGCGGTGGAAGAAACAATGAACAAAAAAACTTTTGATCAACTAAAGGGGAAGATAATCGAAGAAGCAAAGGAGAAGGAGAGAGATGTTTCTATTTCGTAGAAGAAGAAGAGCCACCACTGATTTGTTTCTCTCTTCGGTTTCTCCTTTATTTCCTCTATCACGGTGATGCGTGTCCAAAAAGAACCGTCTTTAATAATAATTACACCTAAATACCCACATAAGAGACACCGATAATCATGGTCTTAGATATTTTTTTGTATATTCCTCGTATATAGAAATATCTTGTCTCGAAAAATTGTAAGAAGAAAATATTTTTTAGAGCATTGTTTACTAAATATTCCTTTTAGATATCTACCTAAAAGCATTGTTCTCTACATATTTCTTTTAGATATACAACACATTATCTACATTCCTCCATATGTTTTACCATAACTTAAACGATGTAATCAGATCGCTTTAGGTAGTCTTGTTTCATTCGATTAAAGTATTGATCATTAATTGTTTTGGCTAATGGGTTCCTAGACCAGAGAGTACACCGTGATATTTGTTTCTAACCCCAGTCTCCCTCCAAATCCATCGTCACCTAAATATATATTTCTTGCTAAGAAACTCTATAACCGGGCCTGTCTCACCAATGGGAACCTTAACAAAGAAGGCAAAGGCTTTGTATGGATTTTATGTAACCATCTAACAAGAAATTATCTTTACTGGAGCAAGATCTTTGCCTTGATTCAGGCTAATCTTGATAAAGATAAACTGACAAAGTTTTCTTACAGTAGTAGTAACAGTTCTAGAGCTAATGATTCTAACTGGAGAGATATTACTATATTTAGCTGCAAATCGGACAACGAACAAGACCATTCTCGTTACACTTATTACATCTCACCACAACTAAGTCGCTTCCCCATCCTTCCACCACTTTGCAGCTTCCATTACAATCAGAACACGGAAAGAACCTTAAACCGCCGCATCCGTCGCAGCAACCACCACCGCCGCCTCGATCTTTCTTCCTCGGAATCCCTCTGAGCAAGTCTCCGAGCATACCTTCTTCCACCAATCTCAGCACCTCCTCCGCCCCGCCGATGTACCTCCCCTTCACAAAAACCCTAGGCGGCAGCACAGGTTCTCCGTTTATCTCTCCGACCATAAGCCTCGTGAGCTCTTCTCTGAATCCTCTGTCCATCGAGACGTCTCTCTCGCAGATTACCACACCGTAGCTCTCGATCGCAGCTCTAACTGCGTTACACGCCTCGAATGTCCTCCGCACGCCGCGCAACGACGTCGTGTAGATCACAACGCGGTTATCTCCGCCGTCGCCAGGAGGACACAGCGTCTCCGGTTCTTCCGGGAATTTCGGATCTAGCGGTTTCAGAACGTCGTCGTTGTTCGATTGGTTTCTAGGGTTTTTCCAATTAGGATCCGAGTTCTCTTTGTTCACTCCGCCGGAGGAGACATTTCGTTTCACCGGAAGAGGAGAGAATCGGCAAGTATCGGCGTCGAGTCCAGACATTAGCTCCCAGAAGTTAATAACCTCCGGCTCTGACTTGACGGTTATTGGCTCCTTGCCGACGATAGTGAATCTCTCAGGCGGAGTCATGGGTGTTGCTGGTGCGGAGATAACAGAGGAGGAAGGAGGCGGAGGGTCGAGATTGAGAAGTCCGTAAGTGGAGGAAGTAAGCTGGACCAAGTGGTGGTGGCAGCCGGCGAGCTGAGAGAAGTCATCGCTTTGATTCAGGAGGTTGGAGGAAACGCAACCCATTGTCGGAGAAAGTTTGTTGAGTTTTGTTTGAGATTTGAGAACACGAGTTTGGAGAGATTTTGAGTGAGAGAGACGGTCGAGTGAGATTAAAGAGAAAATCACTAAACTCCTTAAAGAAAACACCAAATAAATCAAAACTCGGAGGAACAATGCACGTGGCTGGCGTCCATATTTTTCGCCTAACACGTTAGTGACTATCAATGAAGAAGTTATGGTTATCTTATTTAAGTATTAATCACGGGTTTTCTGTACAAATATGAAACAACAATGTGTTACAAAAAAAAATATGAAACAACAATCCGGTTGGAGTAAGAAGAAAAGCAATCTTGTTTAAAGGATGATATAGGTTATAATTTTTTTTGGAGAACAAGACTCCAGTTTCTTAGAAGCAAATATATACGAGGGACAGAAAAAAATAATCTTTTTTTTTACACGACATTCCTTTTTCCAAATTTTATAAATTACGGTCTATTTTTTTTTTGGTAATATTTTTTCCGGTTAAAAAAATTTTGGCTGTTTTTCTCAGCATCAGATTCATTGTGGGTGCCTTGGTTAAAACATAATAGATTTCGATATAAGAATTTCTGGTTGGTGAGTGACACGCCTTGCTTCTCCCAGGCGGTCAGGTCTATGATTCAACTCAAGAACTCTCTAAGTAATTATCTTTGTTGCGGTATAGGCGATGGTTGCACATCTTCCTTCTGGTTTGATTATTAGACAAAGCTTGGTCCATTGTTCTCTATTTTTGGTTCTTCGGGTCCAAGACAGCTCATAATTTCTCTCAATGCTTCAGTGGTGGATGCTGTCCAGAATGGACACTGGTCTTTACCCTCTGCTAGGTCCGAGTTTGCGGAGACACTGCAAATCATTTTATCCACAATAACTCCTCCAACTGTTAATAATGACATGGATATCTTTCTTTGGAGAGGGAGTCCCACAGGTGGTTTTACAAACACTTTCTCCTCTAAAATTACATGGGAGTTACTGCGTGTTCTGTCTCCTGAAGTCATATGGCACTCCACGGTATGGTTTACGGAAGAAATTCTGAGATGCTCCTTCATCACTTAGCTATCTATGCTGAGGAGACTCCCTACCTGTGACCGGTTGATATCATGGGGCTTGACAGTCCCAAACTGTTGTGTCTTATGTAATGGTGGAGTAGAATCCCATAGTCATTTATTCTTTGAATGCTCATTTGCGACTGCAGTGTGGTTACATTTTTGTGGCAGTTTTTTTCCGTCACCTCTGCTGGATCTTCTCTCTGTTGTGGCTTGCTGTCAGCAATTTCATGGGCCTCATATGGCTTCTGCCATGAAAGTGATGAAGCTTCTTCTGCAGATCATAATTTACATCCTTTGGCGTGAGCACAACGCTAGGATTTTCCGTGGCACTTCTTCTTCTCCACCAGCCTTCTTCCGTGTGATTGATCGGGCAATGCGTGACAGACTACGGTCCTTCCCTTCAGTGACTGTTTCTTCTCTCTCTGCTTCAGCTTTATTTTTGGTTCATCTCTCCTTATAGTTAATATTAACTCGACCTATGTTGTAATAAGTGGTTCCACATATCTATGTAAAACTCAGAAAATTGATATGAATTTTAACATTTACACAAAAAAACACATTACTTAAAATATAATAATATTTAGTATCAAGTATTGAAATATATAAATATATTATTAAAAAATTAAATTTTAAGTTAATAGAATTAATAAAACAGTAATTCTACCACAAGTGGACATTTCTTTTTTTTTTTTTTGTAAGTTTTGCTCTTCTTTCATCAATTCGTATAAATTCATAATTAATAATATAATTTTTCAGTGATGGAGAAAATATGCGAGATGACTAATAATATTTCTTTAAGTGTAATGTTCTATGATTTGATTACATGTAATATTGGTATATGGTTAAAGTGAACTAAAAGTATCCTAACACTCCATAAAAAGAAGAAAGCATTGCTGGAGAGAAACATTGTCTTGCTTACCCTCATATTTCAAAGTGTAAGTTTCAGTGACCCCATTCTATTTTTAATTTCAAAATAA
This sequence comes from Sinapis alba, assembly GCA_012274485.2. Lineage (NCBI taxonomy): Eukaryota > Viridiplantae > Streptophyta > Magnoliopsida > Brassicales > Brassicaceae > Sinapis > Sinapis alba. The sequence continues at coordinate 103,676 of MU106234.1, forward strand.
ATTATTTTTAATTTATAAATTAATGAAATTACATATTTATCCTTTACTTTAACAATCCTAATATTATGTATGTGTTAAAGCCACCTTCGATCATTATGTTTCCTTTTCCTTTTTTCTCTTTCTTCTTCTCTCCTCTCTTTCTCTATAATTTGTTCTTCTTCGATTTCTTTTTTCAATCTTTCTTTATTTTTCTTCTTTTTTTCTTCTTTCTTCGTAGATCTAAAAAATATGAGACCAAACATATTTACGGCGGTTCAGCCTGAAGTAACTTCGAAATAGTTTAGATCTACCATGGTTTGCCTGCGAAAATAGTAAAAAAGATGACGAAACTGGAGAAAAAAACAGAGTTTGAAAACTATCTAGATCTACAGTCGTAGATCTACAATTTTAGGTTAGGGTGTTGTTTCATAATACATTTTTATGTATTAGGATTCTGCTTCTGTAACTATTGATGTTGATGAGGAATTCTGGATTTTTTTCGGTTTGTGATTCATTTTTGTTCTAGATTTTTTGATTTGGAATTGTTACAGAAAAATTTGGGTTTACTATGATTTATGTTTTGTTTTGTTTTTTTCTGTTTTTTATTTATTTAAGGACTATTAACTCAATATAACTTGGTAATAGCAGTATAATTCAATATAACTCGTAACTAATATAGCTTAGTAATACCAGTATAACTCTGTAGAACTTAGTAATACCAGTATAACTCTGTAACTCTGTAGAACTCTGTAAAACTCAGTAGCAACAATATAACTATGTAGAACTCAATAATACCAGTATAATTCAGTAGAACTTTTATTCAGTAGAATTCAGTAATACCAGTAGAACTCAGTAATACCCAATATAACTCAATAATACCAGTTTAATTCAGTATAACTAAGCATAATTCAGTATAATTAAGTAAAACTATCTCAATATAACTAGTTTGACGTCAATTGATAACTGAAATTTGAAAATTTGAATTTTAAAATTTTAAAATTTGAAATTTTTGAATTTATTTCAAAAAATAATAATTTTGCAAAATACAAAAGGGTAAAATTGGATATTGAAGTTTAATTAATGAAGAGGGAGCATATGCGATTAGGGAGGGGCATATGCGATTGTTTTTTTTGAGATGTGGGGGCAAGGAAGATTATGGTCCTGCTGGTGAGAGTCATCAGTTCATATATTCTCCAATGGAAAAAAATCTGTTATATCCTTTAGTAATCTTAATGTCCTCCATCATTTAATGAAAACATGGAAACCCAATTTTACCCTTGTTTATTTTTTGAATTAATTGTTTTTTAAGTTGAAATTTTTTAAAATTCTGAAAATTCAAAATTTCAAAATTTAAAATTTAAAAATTCAAATTTTTAAAAATTTCATTTTTTAATTTCAAAATTTAATTACTAATGTACTACAAGTCCGACTAATTCTATTGTGGTAGTTGTACCGAGTTCTACTAGTTTTACTGAGATAGATGTACCGAGTTCTACTTGTTTTACTGAGATAGTTATACCGATTTCTACTAGTTTTACTGAGATAGTTTTTTTTTTTTGAAAATATGCTTGCTAATTAAATAAAGAGACCGAAAAAGATACAGCCCTTGGCAGTAGTTTTGTTACAGATTAGTGAAATAAAGCCCAGCCCAAAAAACAGGGAAAACAGAAGGGACCCAAGGTCATGTGTTTAGTCTACGGGTTCAACATGCAAGAAGAACGGAGATTCCGTAGATGGAGCTACAATGATAAAAGGGAGGATCAAGATGCAGATCAGGAACACGAGACAGACGGTGTACAGATATACACTTCTCTTTCTGATATTGTGGAAATCGCTCATGTAAGCTTCAGTACCCAATCGACATCCAGTGATGGTACATTCGAGAAGCAAGCGCATGGTTTAATTCACGAATGACAGAAATTTTGTTTCTTACAGTGGAGTCTATGGAGGAGAGAATGAGTGGAATGGACTTGAAGTGTGATCGATGAAGTCTGCTGTTTCTCTCAGTCCAGATGATATAGATGAAACATTGCCAAGCTATCAGGAAAACTCGTTTCTGTGCAATTGGAGCTGTCCAAGAAACAAAATCAGAGAGAGATTGTTCCCAAGATGAGGAATTGATGAACTGGCATCGACGGATAATTGCATCCCAAGCCGATTTACTGAAAACGCAGGAGTAGAATATGTGATCTCTACTCTCAGGGTACGAGTTGAAGAGGATACAATTAGGATCGAATTGGAGTCCCCATTGCAGCATACGGTCTTTAGTAGGGCATCTATTCAACGCAAAAAGCCAGCAGATAAAACTATGCTTCGGAATCCCATGTTTCGGCCAGATTACGCGATGCCACGGAACTACCAGAGATGGGGTAAGTAGATCTTTATATACTGATGAAGCTTTAAATTGTGATTCCACTCGTCCATTCAAACTCCACTCATAAGTATCTTCTTCATCTGTGAGTGTGATTGTAGACAAGTAAGCGTGTAAGGTGACCTGCATTTCTGAACGAGCTGGACGCAAAAGCCAACGACCATCAGTAGAGAGTTGAGAAAGAGTAGCAGATAGAGGAATACCCATTCTCGATCTAGAAGTGCCCAAACAGTGCTGAAGATTCCCAAGAGGAGACCAATTATGATACCAGAACAAACAGGTACACCCATTTTCTACCCTTAGCTTGATCATTGGAAATATATCAGCCTTAAGTTTCAATAGCTTGTTTGCAAACCAAGAAAAATCACTTCTGTTGCTGAATAGCCAGTAGTTAGATAAAGAGTTTTGGAGTACCTCTTTTTTGAACCACGCAACCCATATTGATCCCGATCTGAAGAATAAGAGCCATACTAGTTTTAGAGCACAAACTTTATTCCAGAGTAAGAGATTCCGTATCCCCAACCCACCTTCCTCCTTAGGTTTAGTAACAGATTACCAAGATACCCTTCCTGCATAGTGACCCTCCAAAGAACCTTTCCAAAGAAACGATGCACACATTGTGTTTATCTTATTGATACAGCTCTTTGGAATCATGAAACCAGAAGACCAAAAGTTTGTTATCCCAGCGACGACCGTATTGATGAGCGAAACTCGGCCTGCAAAGGAAAGAGATCTAGCGCTCCAAGAAGTGATTTTTAACTTAATCTGATGGAGGAGGGGTTCACAGTTCACCAAAGAAAGTTTTTTAGAGGTAAGAGGCACACCAAGGTATCGAATAGGGAATGAACCCTTCGACAATCCGGTCGAGGCAGAGATGGAGTCAGTTCCTGCATCCGTCATTCCAGCACCAAAAAAAAGAAGTTTTGTTTATACTTACAGCCAGACCTGACAGTAATTCAAACTCACGAAGAACCTGGAGAATTCCTTGAACCGAAGAGATGCTTCCGTCAGTAAAGATTAACAAATCATCAGCAAAACAGAGATGTGTTAGCTTCATTCCCTCGCATTTATCATGATAGCCCACTAACCCCGATTCAGCAGCTCTGTTTATAAGAGCAGAGAGACAATTCATTACAAGGACAAATAGGTAAGGAGACAGGGGGTCTCCTTGCCTTAATCCATGTTTTCCTTTAAAAAAGCCATGCACCATACCGTTGTACCCGACTGTGTAAGACGGCGTACATACACAAGCTTCAAGCCAGCGCATGAAAATAGGTGGGATGTCCAACCTCCACATACAACTGAAGAGAAAGTCCCATTTTACGGAGTCGAAAGCTTTGGCAATGTCTACTTTTAGTGTTATCCTCCTCTTGCCTCCAGACTTATGATATCCATTTACCAGTTCCGAAGCAAGCACCGTATTCTCCAGAAGTAACCGATCCCGAACAAAAGCCGTCTGGTTTGGAAGAATTAGTTCATTGAGAATGGGTTTAAGCCGTCTAACCAGTAGCTTGGAGACAACCTTATAAGTTGTATTTAGGCAAGCAATAGGCCTGTAGTCACTGATTCGAGAAGCACCTGGAAATTCAGGAACCAGTGTGAGGATTGTAGCATTTGCTGAAGCAGGAAGAAATCCCGTGGTGAAGAAATGAGATATGCAGGAGGTGAACTCTTCTCTTAAGAAACCCCAAGCTGCTTTAAAGAATCCTGATATAAACCCATCAGGCCCCGGCGATTTATTTTGGTTTAGCCGGAATAGAATTTTTGCAATTTCCACTGAGGATGGAGACGCAATCATAGCATCCCTTTGAGAACCATTACAGCGGAAAGAGATCAGAGAGCGAAACCAAACCAAAGTCACCTCAGACCTCTCCACTATGGCTGGAGCAAGAATATTTTGGAAATGAGATATTGCCAAGCCAGCCATGGTTTGAGGATCAACACAAATTTCCCCCGAAGGCAGTAAGAAAGACCTGATGGCATTAAAACCCGCTCTCACCTGAGCAACACGATGGAAGTAAGTTGTGTTCAGATCACCCTCTCGAAGCCAATTAATCCGCGATTTCTGACGGAAGTATGCCTCTTCGATCAGCCTTAGAAAGTTCCATTCATCATGCTTCAGTTTTTCCTCAATGAAGGATTAGGCTGAGGGGGAGTTTAAAGCATCCATCTGAGCGTGCTGGAGGGCAGTTAAGGCCGTTGAAACCCGATCTTGAATTTGTGAGAAGTTGTTCTTATTTAGGAGTTTCAGGTCACTTTTTATTTCCTTTAATTTCCAGCCAAGAGTGCTCAAGTCAGTAGCTATGTCCCCAATCTGGTCCCAAGCGTCTTGAATAGTAGTTGCAAAAGTTGGATGTTTTGTTAAGTAGTTGAAGAACTTAAACGGCCTCGTACCTGCTTGTGGAAGCTGGAAAGCGAGATCAATAATGGCAGGAGAGTGATCAGAGATCTAGGTGCCAGAAAACTCGCTAGGCTGTTTGGAAACATAGAAATCCAGTTGTTGTTTACCAAGACTCTGTCAAGTTTTTTACCAATTGGAAACTCAGGTTGCTTGTTGGTCCATGTCAAGAAAGAGCCTTGGAAACGAAGATCAAAGACTCCTAGCTGGAGCAGAGTGTCTCTGAAATCAGACATTTGGGGGTCAAAAGTTACTACATCCGTTGAGGAATGCTCAGATGGGTGTTGGATTTGGTTAAAATCACCACCAATGAGCCATGTACGAGTATCGAGAGAGAGAGCTCCATGAGTGTTGAGGAGATCAATCCATAGATCATTCCGCTCATGACCATGGTTTGAGGCATACACTGCTGTAAAGATGATAGGTTCCTGGATGCCAAGACTGAGTTCACACGTCATGGATTGACTAGTCTTATGAAGAATTCTACAATCCACCGGAAACTTCCAAATAATTATTATCCTTCCATCTCCATCATGAGAGTGATTAGACAAAAACTTCCAGCCATGACAAAGCTTGGACATGAGCTGGACAAAATTACTTTCTTTAATATGCGACTCAAGAATAGCACCAAAACTAGGCTGATTATTAGCTAGCCAATTACAAAAGGGTTGATGCTTGTCAGGGTCATTCAAGCCTCTGACATTCCAAAAAAAAAGATTTGAGACTCATTGAGAAGGAGATATCTCTCCTACGGCAGAGAGACGTCCATCAAAAGATTTATCCAAATGGACAGTTAAGGCTTTTGGCGCTAAAGGCGGCTTCGCAGGGATGGGAAGATGAGACTTGAATTTTCTTGCCTTTGTAAGAGAAGATTCACTAGTATGGCCACCAGTTTTTTCTTTAAGAGTAGGCATTACAGTCGCTGGAAGTCCAAGAATAAAAGGACAAACATTTGAAGGAACTTCCGGAGAGACGTCATTCCCATAATAGTCATCATCAAGTGTCATAAACTGAAACCCAGCAGAACACCCAGAAGGAGGACTATCCTCTAAGAGAGTAATTTGATTTCCAGGTTTTATAGGTGGGGAAAGAAAACCAGACGAGGTCAAATCAAGGGAAACTTCATCTCTTGCAGAATTTAGAGTAGCATGAGAGCTCTACTTAGCGAAACTCATAATCTGAGGGAGGCTTGTTTCTGGAGGATCAATATCAGAGATCACACCAACATATTCTTTGTCAACACCCATTATTGTATGCTTTCCCAAGACTAACTCCTCTTTTTTCTTTCTTTCTTCATCAGTGGCTTCAAGAGATGGTGGTGCAGAGACCACATCTTCTATAATAGATGGAAGAATAGAAGCTTGTGATGGCATATCTGAATGATTTTCCAATACCGATGTCTTCTCTAATATTTTCTCACTGTTGTCATCTAGAGTCAGAGGAGCAGAGGGTATTGCTAGTGTTGAACCAGCCCAAGCTTGAGCACGAGATGGAGGAGCAACGTTAGAGGGATCGTGAACTTGCGCTTCCGTGGGGACAGAAGAAGTATTTTCTTTTGCTACAACCGCATTTTGAAAATTGACATCAACTGAAGAAGTTTCTTTTTCCTTCATAGGCAGTAGACAATTTCTTGATATATGCCTCATTTCTTTGCAGTTAGCACAGGTAAGCAAAGATCATATAGCCTAATTGACTACAAGTTGAATAAGCGATGACCCTCTTTAGATCGTTCTGTAATATTCCAGTGGTTGCCGCAAGGAATCACGTCGTAGCTCCTGCAGAAGTAATAACAATCAAAGCCGTAGGTGGGTATTCAAAAGGTTATCAATTCTGCATTATACAAAAAGACTCAAAAAAATTTATCGACATGAGTGTTTTATATCGAAAAAGTCAAACTATTCTTTTTGAAAATCTTATTCATTTTTTTATGATGGAACCCAAGGATAGTCAACTTCAACAATAGCCATTCCACCATTCGCTCGCGGGAGCTCAATAGTTCTTGGAAGAGGTAATGTTAAGTCCATTTCCACCTTCACATGAGAGAGAACAAGACTGACTAGATTAATAGTAAAATCATCTGTCTCTTTGGGGTTTCCAAGAGCACCAGCCACCCAACCTAACCCCTTAAGAGAACGAAGGTCTAGTGGAACATTCCTCAGATGAGCCCACAGAGGCATGGCTGTTAAAGAAGGTGACGCTGCCTGGCTAGAGCCCCATGCATGCACATGGAACATAGAGTCACCTATGTACCAGATTTTCTTTTCTAGAATTTTTTCTCTGATGAAGTCATTTGGGACCCTAACAATCATAGAGTTAGACAGTAAGCTTGTATGAATTTCTATGTGTTTACCCTTTCCCCACATATGGTTAATCACACTTTGTATTTGTTTGTAGGGTGGGGCTCTGCCGCAGAAGAAACAAGACATAAATTCTTTGTGAAGCTCAGCACCTCTAGCGTAAACTTCTTCAGGAATGAGCACTGAAGGTCTCACTGAACCAGGAACAACGAGAGGTCCCTCTCTTCTGAGACTTCTATCAACCTTGCTTCTAAGTCTAGAGACTAAAGATGGGGCAGGTTAGCCTTTCTTTATAGTATCACCAGAATATGACTGAGCTGGTTTATCAACTTGAGCAACATCAGTATGGATCCGAGCACTGGTTGGAGTAGAACTGGCTCTAAGGGCACGAGAGACTGAAGGAGAGCGGCTTTGTGGGGGACGAGAGCCAATGTGTGTAGTGGGTCTGGCTCACCTATTGTCCTTAGAGTTAGGAGTAGTAGTGGAGTCAGTAGATTTATTTGACGATCTGAAGTGGAAATTCCCCAACGAAGCATTTCCAGACGAAGCCTTATTAGTAGAGAGGGGAGAAGTGTTTTTAGGGTTGTGAACAGTGAAACCCTTATTGTGAACAGTAGCTCTAGATCTGACTTCAGATTTATCCAGAGTTTGAGTAGTTTCTTCTGGTAAAACCACCGATGGGTTTTGGTCTTGCACAGTATTATCTGATTGGTCTAACATTACCACATTAGAGGGAGTGGAAATAGTAGTAGATTGCCTACGCTCAGCATGACTTCCTTGGGCAGTAGGAGACAAGGGGGGAAAGTTTATGGGAAGGAGAGCAGGATCCGGCTGATCTGGAGGTGCTGGAGGAGGCCGTCCACAAGCTGCGGAAGGCCGGCCATTTGGAAACCACTGGTTGCTCATTCAACTGTGCAGAGAGAGTTTGCAACAGTAAAAAATCCGAAGAGACAAATTAGCAAAGTTTTACTGAGATAGTTGTACCGAGTTTTACTGAGATAATTATACTAATTTCTACTAGTTTTACTGAAGTAGTTGTACTAAATATTACTAGTTCTATTGGAGTAGTTGTATCAAGTATTACTAGTTATACTGAAGTAGTTCTACCAAATATTACTAGTTTTACTGAAATAGTTATACAACTAGTCTGTTAGTTTTTTGTAGTACTAAATTTCAGATCTACATATAAAAATATAAAAACCATAGATATAAAAATATGGAGTTCAACCAAATATAAGGTCATACTAATTACAAAATCCGCAGGTCTATAACTCAGAAAGAATAAAAACACAACCCTAATTCTAGATCTAAGAAATCTATAATACTTAGTTGTTAGATATGTAGTTGAAATCAAAGAAGAAACATGTAAATACAAAACATTGAAAATAAAAGAATAAGATGAATTCTAAATTGAATAAAAACCCAAAATTCTTCGTCGATGTTGTTAGATTTTAGTAGAATATTTCAAACAAAACCAATATCTTGTTTTTGTTATCTCTTGTGCCATTTTTATGTTAAATCATGGTGGGTGGTTTGAAAGAAAGAATAATTACAGAGAAATAAGAAAGATCAGAAGAATGGGAGAGAAAGAAAGAAAAGAAGAATTTTGCAGAGAAGAAGGAGACAAAAATCGGAGGAGAAGAGAAAAAGAAAGAGAAGAGATAAGAAAATGAGAAACTATGGACATAAATTATTAGGGCTAAGGATAGTTATATAATTTAGTTATTTTATGACTTTAAAATAAATTAAAATAAAATAAAATTTATAACTGGGATCTTTAAGAATTTGATTTTAGAAAGAAGGATATAGAATATGCTTTCTCTGCTGGAGACCAATCCATAACAAATTTTTGAAGATGATTTGGATGTATTCATGATTATATAATTTCTACAATTTGATTTTGTCTCTCTAATGATATTACCTATCAGCAAATAAATATCACGATTTGAAGTGTAGTAAGTTGGAGAAAATGTATATGTCAAATATATTGTCAAATAAGCTATATTTGATGAAGCATTTGTATGAGTTGAAAATGATAGAACTGGTGATTTATTTTTTATTTTAACAACTTCAATAAAATTATCAAAAAATTGGATCATGTGGATATAAAAATTCATGACGAAAATAAAGCCATGATCTTAAGGTGTCGTTTACTTCCAAATTATGAGATTTTATTGAAAGTTGTTACAGCCGATAAAATCCTATTAGATTATGATCATTTTGTTCTCCAATACAATTTTATTATGAAAATTGACATAGTACTACGTGTTAGATAAGTTTCAAGGTGATAGATTGTATGTAAAGTTTAATCATTTAGAAGGAATGCAGAAATAAAGGCAAATTAGTAGCAAAAGCACATAAAATTCTAAACAAGGGAAGAATTTGATTGATATGGTTATAGTAAGCGGAATCACTTCAACTTCGATTGTACTGTTAGGAGACATAACACATGAGACACAAGTTAAGCAAAATGATAATCCACAAACCTTTGGTACTCTTAGTTTTGTCTCCCGTTAATCTTAAACAAGGATAAGTTTTGGAATTGCAATGTTTAGTGTTTTTTTCCCCAATTATCTAATTGATCAAAAAGAGGGGTTCGTGTCAAACCTAAACAATGATAGGCATTTGTCTCTAGTTATGTAGTTGTTCATGAGGATACATTTTGTTTCATTACATATATGTGTAATGCCAACATTTATTCTCTTATCAACATATGTTTTTTGCTACTCTCCTTGCTAAAAATGACCTGATTCATTTCAAATATGTTGTAAGGTTGAAAGTTTGATGTGATGCTATAGGAGTTGAGGTTGTGGCATTAGAAAAACAACACACTTGTGACAATAGAGACCTTACTCCATAAATAGAGGTTAATGAGTGTAAATAGATTTATAAGATAACTTTGCTGAGATGAATCTATTGCATGGTATAAAGTTCTCATCGTCACGATAATCGTAAAGAAGAGAAAATTGATTACAATGAAATTTTTTATATAAATGAAAACAATTAAAGTTTTATGGGTATATATGCTGCTAAGAAATGATACCTTCATTATATAGACGTGCACATCATCTTATATAGTGATTTAGAAGAATTAGTTTATATGAATTTTTCCTTTTTAATATGTTCCTTGTTTTTGAGAGAATTAGTACGGACAATTATCTCAAATAGAATTATTTTAAGTTTTTATCATAAAAAATAGTTTTCAAGAAAGAAAATGATCAAATTAGTCTTTTTAATTTTAAAAAATTTAATATTTTATCTTTTTTTTAAAAAAATTTGAAATCCTAATCCAAAAACTCCACTCTTGAACTCTAAATCCTAAGTCTAGAATAGTTAACCTTAGAGATATAAATATATATTTATCTCTTTAATGAAATATTTTGGTCATTTTTCTTCTTTGTGTGTTATTTTTGTGACAAAAACTTCTTAATGTTTATTTTAGGGCATTTCTCTTTTGGGGTTATGGAGTGCTATTTTATGACTAAAAATTAAAAAATGTTATTTATGAAATTTGCATCATTAATTAAATCGGTTATAATTTTCTTTTCGACGTAGTAGATAGTTTTGGGCCTAGCAATTGCAGTTTGTTTTTCCATATTGGGCTTTATTTTTCAGTAATGAAAGGCCGACAAAAGAAATAAAAACTTCTCAATCTATCTTTGTTTGGTTGGAAGAATCCATCCATGGCTTCTCTCATGTGGCAAACGCCTCGGAGACCTTCTTCACCTCCTAAGCTCGGTCTATCTCTTCGTCATCACCATCCTCTCACCTCTATAATCTCTTTCCTGACCCAGAGGAGAAACCCAAGGAATCGCACTCTCAGACTCTGTCATTGCTCGTCACCCATGACCGTGCCGAGCAGCCCAAAGAAGAAGAGAACAAAGTACAGGAAACAGTACCCAGGAGAGAGCGTTGGGATAACCGAGGAAATGAGATTCGTCGCCATGAGATTACGCAACCTTAATGGAAAGAAAGTCGACCCTGCTAACGACAAGGAACAAGAAGAAGAAGAAGAAGAAGATGATGATGAATTGGAGGGAGAGACTTGGAGTCCGAGCAAGGAAGGCTTTCTTAACTTCTTGGTGGACAGCAAGCTTGTCTTCGACACAATCGAACGAATTGTAGACGAATCTGAGGATGTGTCATGTAAGAAAATCCTTCTTCTTTGTCTCTTAATTTTTGTTAATGATTTTTTGGGCTTATGGGGTTTTGGCAACTGTACAGATGCTTACTTTAGGAGAACAGGGTTAGAGCGATGTGAAAGTCTTGAGAGAGATCTAGAATGGTTTAGAACAACACAAGATTTGGCGATACCCGAACCAAGTCAGGTTGGAGTATCGTATGCAAAGTACTTGGAAGAGGAGGCAAAAGAGAATGCAGCTTTGTTTCTTTCTCATTTCTACAGTATCTACTTCTCACACATCGCTGGTGGTCAAGTTATAGTAAGACGGGTTAGTTTCTTTAATCCAATTATCTGATAAAAGTGTTCATATGTCTAAGTCTTAACTGTTTTCTTTAGAGTTGAGGTTATCGAGAGTGAAAAGGAGAATGTAGCTTGCTCATTTATCTTCAATTCTGAACATGTGTATTATATTTGGTTATATAGCATAAAATGAATGGAACCATGTTCTAGCTTTTACTTCTATCAACCGACCGTCGTCTTAATTACTTGGTTCCCCTTCAGTATACATATGTGGTTTTCAAAATGAAACCGAGAAAATTGGTTTGTTGAAGGTGTCGGAGAAGCTTCTAGAAGGGAAAGAGCTGGAGTTTGTTAGGTGGGAAGGGGATGCACAAGACTTGCTTAAAGGCGTCCGTGAGAAGCTCAACGTGCTCGGGGAGGTGAGGAGTGTGAATGCCGTTATCACAACTCCATTTGCTAAAACTATAATAAGTTTCTCTCAGTGTGTTTTTTGTTATCTGACTTGATGCGTTTTGGGAAATTATGAAGCATTGGACTCGGGACGAGAAAAACAAATGCTTGAAGGAAACCGCAAAGGCGTTTAAGTATATGGGGCAGATAGTTCGCTTGATCGTCTTGTAAGAGAAACTAAACCGTTCCCAGTACCAGAGAGGACTCTTGTTCGCTAATCACTATGGTCAAGGTGTAGGCAAAGAGTTTGTGTGCCTTACTCCTCTGAGGAATGCTTGATGAGATATTGTTGTTGCTTAGTTTAAGTCCTTTTTTGCACTTGAAAAAAAACAAACACCAACTAAATAGCTAATCATTTTGACTTTTTTTTTTTAAATACATTTTTTTTTCATTAAAATCTCACCTTGTTGTCAATCTTGGGATGTGGGCACGGAATGATCTTGCTATGCATCGTGAAGCTCTCGTCTGAAGAACAGAGAAGAAAAGCTTGAAATGACGAAGATAACTTTCAACTTCTTGTTATTCGACTTAAGGGAAAACGTTACATCATGTCCTTTTATATACAATCTTAATTTTAACCTAATCCCTTGTCAGCACATGACAGTGCACTCAGTCAAGAAGCCAAATCTGTTAGACGTCCTGATCTCGTAAGCTGATCCCGTTCACAGAGCTTTCTTTTGCTTTACGTTGAACGTTGAGGTTTTGACCGTTGAAGTTGCAGACGGTGAACTGGTGGGCCTTAGACGTGTTTCTTCTATTTGGGCCTGCTCTCTTGTGTTTTCTGACCCATATTGTTAATACATCCCCTCAGACTGTGTAGGAAGAAATGACACACTTAATTTGAAATGAAGTTTTTTTTTTTTTTGCTAAATTTTGATAATTTGAAATGAAGTTTGCAGAAATTTTCATGAGACTGTAACTTGGTGAAGACGTCTACAATTTGCAGTGTTGTGGGAATATGTTTAACCTCAAGCATCTTCATTGCCACTCTTTCCCGAACATAGTGAAAGTCTATCTCGAAGTGTTTGGTTCTTTTATGAAACCATGGGTTTGTAGTCAGACACACTGCAGAAAGATTATCACATATCAACAAAAGAATTCTCTGTTGTGTCAAACCCATAGTCTTGAGTAAATTCTATAATCAGGCAACTTCAGATGCAGCCAGTGTCAAGTCGGTTAGCTGACCATGAAATGATGTTGGAACCCATAAACATACAAATTTTAGCAGTTATGTATATCTAAGATATGCTCATTTATTCAGATTCAGTTTCAGTATAAAACACATAGGCTCTAACAATTTCTAAAACAACCTATGAATTCTAATTGCCTAGAATCTCATGTCAATACTGAAATAAATTTAGATCTTAGAATTTTGAGTAGGCCTACGCGTAAGAGTACCCGTTCGGTTCCAGGTCGATTCTTTTAGGTATCGGGTCTTTCACACCCCGCTAAGGATTGGTGTATAACAACCACGATATTACTCAATGTGTGTGAGAGAGAGAGAGACTAACAAGAAGATCTGCAGGAGAGGAGTTGGAAATAAGAATGCGGTCAGTTACTCACTGATTTTAAATCTGATCTAATAGATCAGAAACTTTATTATTCTAATCCCACTCGAAGAAACGAAATGAAACATGAAGATCCGTTTCGATTGAAGACTAGAAAACACAATAAAAATCACTGATGCATAGTTTATTTATCCGAACATATAATCGAAATAGATAGATTAAGCTGAAAAGTAAAAAAACAACAAAAAATCTGATCATAGAGAAGAAAAGAGGAGATAAGATACTATTAACGCTTTCATATCCTTCAGAGAGAAAAGATTTTTTTATGATGATATAAATATATTAAAATTAAAATAAGAATTTATTAATATACAATGATAGGATGTAAAACAGAAATATTATGTATATGAGTTGGACAATTTCGCAACTCTTTTCTCTTGATATACTTAAAAATTTATAGATTTACTAACCAAATCATAATAGATGAGTTATAAACAATTTTATTTTTTGCTTTTTAGTATGTATTCATTATTTGTTTATACAATTTTAATGGTGATAGTTATTAATTATTAAAATTGAAGATTAATATACAAAACTACGGGTGGGGCCGATGGACATAATCAAATATTTATGTTTTTAAAATTATTTGTGTTCCGACTTATTTCATCCGGATAATAAACTTTCCAATCCATATCTGATATGAATCTATTTTTACCGGATCTTCAATTCAATCCGTACAAATAAGATTAAACTAGAAAATAATACAAAATAATAGTAATGTGTTAGAAAAATTAAAAAAATGATTAATTTTCAAAATTTAAAACTAAATAATTAATTTGATATATAAAAATATGGTAAGATTTACATAAAACATACTCTCGCAGTTTTAAATTAAGTATCGTTGCAGTGTAAACTTTTCTTTATAAAATGTATATTATGATTTCAATGCATTTTTACATTAATTTATATCTTTTGAATCTAATTAAATTATGAAAACAATAAATTCTACATAGTTTTAATAATAAAATAAAGGCAAATATGAAATTTTAACTATTTTTAATCTGTATGAAAAACCCTTAGCCAACATCTAATTTGAAATGAAGAGAATAATAATTATATAGTTTTATATAGGGAAAATTGCCAAAACCAACCTAAAACTTGAATTCAAATGCAAAAGTGTACCCAAACATCAATCAAATGCAAAAGTAACCTAAAAGTGTAGTGAAATTACAACAGCCCACTTATGACAAAAAAAAAAAAACTATATGCGTTTTTACCTTTATAGCCTATTTAAGTTTTCCGTCTTTTTAAGTCTTCTGTGATTTTGTAAGTCTTCTAAGAAGACTTACATGTAAGTCTTCTCGCTTAGTAAATTATAAAAATAATTTATAAATTATATAAAAAATATTTTTATGGAGGAAAAATCTAAATCATGTAATATCAAACATTTGTAAATGATATAAATTAAAATCTAGTAAAATTGAATTGTTCTCAACATAGATGAGTGAATATATCATATTTTGATATTCTTTGGTCTAGGGTTTGGAAACATATGTCATAGTATTATATGTTTCTTTAGGGTTAGATTTTGGAAGCCTAACCAATTTTTTTGAAAAATCATTTTTTACATATATTTGTTTAGTTGTGTGTATATTAAATAGTTTTGGAGTTGATTTTAAGTTTAGTGAAGTGTTTATTGATATTTAGTTTGTTATTTAGTTTACGGTATTAGAAGACTTAAGTCTACTAAAAGATATTACGCCAGAAGACTTACATGTAAGTCTTCTGGGCGAATAGTAAATTCAAGGGGTAGAAGACTTTCAAGAAAGTCTTATGTTTTCTCAGAAAGTCTTATGTTTTCTCAGAAAGTCTTTTGTCTTCCCACAAAGTCTTCTGTTTTCCCAGAAAGTCTTCTGTCTTCCCAGAAAGTCTTCTGTCTTCCCAGAAAGTCTTCTGTCTTCCCAGAAAGTCTTCTGTCTTCCCAGAAAGTCTTCTGTCTTTCCAAAAAGTCTTCTGTCTTCCCAGAAAGTCTTCTGTCTTCTCAGAAGACTTCCCTGGAAGTCTTCTCAGAAGACTTATCTGAAAGTTTTCTCAGAAGACTTACCTGAAAGTCTTCTGAATCGAAAATATTTAACCTAATTACAATTTTTGTCTCCCTCTATATAAAGAAAGTTTACACATTCTCTCTCTTCCTCTCAAATTGCTGCAAGAAAATGTAATGTTTCTCACTCTAAAACTCTCAAACCTCTCTCTAATCTCTTTTATATAGTTCTCATCTTTTACTCTTTGGATTTGCAAGTTTTCAGATCTGGAAGACTTTATGATTGTCTTCTGACGAAATCTTCTCCCATGTCTCCTCTTTCATAACGTATTTGAGTGTTTTAGTAAGTTTTCATGTCTGATTTACATCATTTGTAACTTCTTATTGCTTAAAGTTCTTACCTTTTTCCCAAACTAAAACTCTCTAACCTCTTTCTAATATTTTTGAACTTGAAAAAGAACAAACTTTATATAAATTTTTTATTTTTATCTCATGTCTTCTCACTAATTTATCATGTTTTGCAGATTTTTT
>MU106234.1:120720-137714 GCA_012274485.2 Sinapis alba
TAAGTCTTCTCGGTGGAGAAGACTTTCAGTTTAGTCTTCTCCATGAACCAGATCTGAAAAAAATAAAAATTCTTCTTAAATTTGGTGAGATTCATGTTTAACTTCTCCAAGTACATATCATTTCTTAGTGAAAGTTACATACTTGTTCTTGACCAAGAATCATGAATTTTAGTAACATTAATAAGTTTATAAATTTTAAAATCAAAAAGTTGAGATTCTGGGAAGTAATAAGAGAGAAAGTGAAAGGAAAATAGTTTGTGTGTGTAAGAAATAAGTATATAAAGATGTAGATGTTGATTTTAGAAGCATTAAAAGCTTCAAATTGGTTGTTCATGGTGGTTGGTGTATTGAAGCCAATGACAATATTGTAAATACTTGACGAAGATGAGGATGATATGGTAATACAATCATTTTAAAAAAAAAAGTAATGGCATTTTCGTGAATTATCCGAACTTCTAGGGTGAAAAAGGAAAGTGGAAATTTCAAAAAAAACATGGGTTGGTTTTGCAATTGGGTTCAAGTTTTGAGTCACTTTAAAAAAAAAACCCTTTTATATATTTTTTATATTTATAAAAGTTGTTGAATAGATTACATACATACATCTATATGTATATATTATATATATAACAAATCAAAGTGGAAATCTGTTTAAATAATAATAATATTTGTGATTTGGTTCTACATATATAATTTACTCACTCCGTTCAATATAGATAATGTTTTAGGTGACTGTTGTTGTTTAATATATGATGTTTTCACATATCTAGGTAACTTTAATTTTATCAAAAAACCATGTAGCCACTTGTATTTTTACTATATATATATTTTTTTTATTTTTTTAACGCTGATTAATTGTAATATAAAAAGAAGTCCATGATAAAATGGTCGTACATAGATGCAGCAAAACATAATATATAAACTACCAACGAATCAGTAGGTACCACTAGGTACAATTCAAAGACCTCAATCCTGCATGATTCAAAAGATTATTATTGAGGTCAAGTAAAGCTGATTTGAGTACACCAATGTGTGAGACTTGCAGCTCTTTCCATTCAAAACCAAATTTATTAGGATTTGATACACAAGCTTGACTCTTTATATTTCCCCAAAGGATAGAAGAGTCACCAGGATCAAAAGCTTGGAACACAACCGAAGAAGACAAGGATATAAACAATTTAACCTTGTGACTTCCCACATAGACATGAGTTGAAGCTCCAAATGATTTGGACTGGAGCCGGATAAAGTCAGCCGAGGGAGAAATGCATCGATCAATACTATGACTCAACCGATGTACCAATACCAAGAAAAAACACTCCCCCTAAGCACCGCTTCACCACTTTAAGTAACAACAAATAGAGCAAACACCGACCGATCGAGGTATATGGAACCGAGGCGAGGACAGATCAGAACCCCATCCAAAAAACATAAACCAACCATAATAATCTCAACCGAATCAATGAGACTCATGCACACCTGCTAATAATAAACTTCGTTGAGTTATGAATCCAACACGAAATCTGGACCACAAAATAGATGAAAGCCGATGCCAATTGTAGACATGCCACAACGATGATCTAACGGACTCACAGCCCCAACAAGTCAAGAGCTTAGACAGAAAATAGGAATAAAACTGCTACACACCACCTTCACATAATAGGTGAGAACAACACCACAACTGAGAGACAACATCTTTGTAACTAATAAACTCCGCCCTACAAAGCCACCATACCTAAAACCTCTCTATAAAAGGATCTCTCCAGAGGGGATCTAGGACATCGTAAAGAGATGGAGGAAAATAAAACGGCAACAAAGAGAAAGAGGAGAGACATATAAAAGAGGAGGAAGAGTCTCCGCCAGTGGTGGTTGAGCCAAACCACGGGGGAGACTGCGAATCCATGCAAAAAGATCTAGGCGTCTGAGTCACCTTTCTCTCATTCTCTAAGACCGCCTCCATCAATAAGGAGCCCTTATGGGTACTTAACAATTAATTAATAATAAAAACAGTGATTGTAAAGGTTAAGTACCTTTGTTTAGCTAATTTAATTTTTCCTTATCCAATGGTAGAACCCCTATGAGGTTCTTAATTTTTTTTTATTAAGTTAAATAATTGAATGTCATAATATAAAAAAACATAAGTTTAATTTTTTTTTAAAAAGACACTACAACATATTGAAATTAGAAATATTAATCTTAATTTATTCCAAATTTTTCCCAAATATTCTGAACCAAATCAACTCTCAATTGGTGATGTATTTTGTTATCACGGGTTCGGGACCGAATGCTTATCATATTCTCGAGATTTGAAGGCATATTCGATAAGAAGTCGAAATCCACTTGTGAACTCCGGTTTGATTCTGATTGTGCGAAAGTTGATACATCAAACTGAGTGTATCTATCTCATTCTCTTATACTATCATATTATGCAGAATGATACATGCTCTCATTATCTTTCTAATCTTTATTTTATCCCACAAACGAGCTGAATTTTTGACTATGGCAAATCGAGCTTGCAATACCCAAAAAGCCCGCTCAACATCTTTACGTACAACTTCTTATTGTGTAGCAAATAAGGATGCTTTCGGACCTTGCGGAAGTGGAATAAATTGGACAAAAGTAGCCCATTTTGGATAAATACCATCTGTAAGATAGTAAGCCAAATGGTGCTCATGTCCGTTGACAATGTAATTAAATTTTGGAGCTTGACCTTGTAATATATCATCAAAAACTGGTGATCGATCAAGAACATTGATATCGTATAATGTACCTGGAGGTCCAAAAAACGTGTGCCATATCCAGAGGTCTTGTGAAGCTACAGACTCTAAAACAATTGTTGGCTTTCCCGATCCACGTATATATTGACCTTTCCATGCGGTCGGATAATTCTTCCACTTCCAATGCATACAATCAATGCTTCCTATCATCCCGGAAAATCCGCGTATCTCTCCAATATCGAGGAGTCGTTGAAGATCTTCTGGTGTGGGTCTTCTTAAATACTCATCTCCAAACAAATTTATGATTCCTTGAACAAAATGTTCCAAGCATAAAAGCGCGGTGGTCTCACCAAAAGTCAGAGGTATTCGTCGATCGCATCAGCTGGGTAACCATATGCCATCATACGAATTGCTGTCGTTGCCTTTTGTAACGGAGAGTGACCGAACCTTCTAGTAGCATCTCTTCCTTGTTGAAAGTCTGGGATTTCAGCGGAGAGTCGATCAACAATACGCATGAACAAGGATTTGTTCATTCGAAAACGGCGTCGAAAAATGTGCGAATGATATGTTGCATCTTCACAAAAATAATTGTTCCATAACTGCTTATATCCTTGTTCTCGTTCTCTTTCAATGTAAGCTCGTTTCTTTTTTGACTTTGATGCTTCTTGACGATCTTCACGACGACTGAGAAGATTTTCAAATTGTTGATCGAAAATTTGGTCAAATCTCTCGTCCATCATATCTTCATAATTATTATTAGAAGAACTAGCCATTTAAAAGAAGACTGGTGAATGAAAAAATTCTTATTTTTTGAATGTTTGTGTAAAGGAAACAAAGAAAACACAACTCAATGAGGCACTCAGAGAGAAAATAAGCAAAGGAAACTTGCTTTACAACATATAAATGTTCAACTTATAAAGAAACACAAACATTTTGAGTTACAACTTATAAAGAAACACAAACAAACACTTATAAAGCACGTTGGTTTTTCTTTTCTTTTACTGTCACTTGCACTCACAAACTCATCTTGTCAATGCACTGTCTTCTTGTCATCTTATGTCACATGTTACTGATCCCTCCCTGCACAAGCACAAAACAAATCTCAGTACAATACGAGAGAGAGTACAACAGGAGACACATAATGATTTTTAATTTAAGCCAAAAGATAATTATAGTACATGCACAATTTAATACAAACAACATACATACACAGACTTAAGACTCAAACTAACATACAGACTTGCAACTGAACACACAAACAACATACAAACATAGACTTTCACAGACTTGCAACAGACACATACTTAAGACTCAAGTTAACATATCACTAATAAGCTTGTTTTTTAAGGCAATTTCGAGTTCACTTAATGGTTCAGTCTTGGCAATGAGTCTATCAAGCAGTTTTTGCTTGTTAAGAGTTGTTTTCAAAGCAAAATCCGCTTGCCTAATATCCCAGATGCTCTGAAACTCCATCCTCTCCTTCTCCTCCTCTTCCAAAGTCGCTTTCTTGCTCACTGTTTTTTTTTTCCTTTAGCCTTGGCTGCTTTAACCCCAACTGACCGAGCCATCGCTTCCTCTCTATGGCTTACGTGCACAGAAGATGATGGTTGTGCCGTCTGGTCATCCAACTTCCTTCTTTTACACTGAAATTTATCCTTAGTAGCCGAATCTCCACTCCATTTCTGATCATGGCGAAGCTCCAACCATGCATGCTCCAGTATGTACTTCTTCTTGTAATCATTAAAGAAAATCGCGTGAGCCATCTTCAAGACGTCATCCTCGTTTTGTCCACTCGATCTCTGTTTCGTTGCAGCTTCATAGCAGCCAACAAACTTACACACGCCTTCATTGATCTTCCCCCACCTTGCTTTACAGTGCACCGGTCCTCTCTTTTCCAAACCAGCCAGCTTGGGACTCGCAACAAAATAAGTAGCAATTCGTTTCCAAAACGCAATTGCTTTTTGCTCATTCCCAACTACTGGATCCTTGGAAGTGTTCAACCAAGCACTTATCAACACAACATCTTCTGTTAGTGACCATTTACGCCTCTCTTTACGGTCAGACACAATCTATGCGTCTTCGTTGCCATCTTCATTCCATTGTGAAGAGAAAACAGAGGCATCCGATGCAGAGATAGACTGATAAGGCTCACGAGGGACAGACTGACGAGAGAAAGACTGATAAGGCTCACGAGGGACAGACGCAGAGACAGATTCATAAGGTTGTTGGCTGTTCGACAGGTTTTGAAAGCTACATTGTTGAATATAAGGATCCATAAGAGAATCTAAAGACAGAAAGAACAAAAGAAAAGGAAATAGCTTTGGAGAAGGAAAATAGATGGAACTAGCTTTGGAGAAGGAAATTGTTTTGAAGATGTAAATAGATAGGAGTCATGGTTTATAGTTGTTAAGATTAAGTTTTAATGGCAAGTTTTAATGACCAGTTTTGTTGTTGAAGTTTTAATGGCAAGTTTAAAGTTGTTGAAGTTTTAATGGCAAGAACAAGTTTTAATGGTAAGTTTTAATGTCATTCCCAACCATTACCTAAATCACACTATCAATATCTATCTAAATCATGTAATTCCCAACCATTACCTAAATCTCGCCATCAATTCTAAAACTAATGTCCTTCCCGACCATTTTCTAAATCACGCCATCAATAACAACCATTAAAACCAAATCTACTTAGACAGAAAGCTACTTTACCTCTTCTCAAATTTGGAATGAAAGACAAAAGCTTTGGTGACCATGAATACCTTGCCTTCTTCCACGCGCATCCTCAACCCTCACACAACCAATAAAGAGAGTAAAATTAAAAGCGTTTCTCTGTAAAGAAATAAACGAAAACTAAAACAAACAACCAAACCAAACTCTGTTTCAATACAAAAGACTTCATTTGTTAAACAGTCTAATTACTTGTTAGAATCAAAAGACTCACATTTGTTAAATCAACTATAACGAAGCTTAACCATCATCACAACTTAGAATCAACCAAAGAAACAATAATCTCATCATCATTACTTGTTAAATTCAACCAAACCAAACTCGGATACCATGTAAAAAAAATCAACTTTTTCAACATGCAAAATATTCACTAAATCATCATCGACAGAGAAAGGGATTTTCGTACTTATCTCGCCTCATGGATCAGTGGTTTCCCTTGAAGCTGATTCCTGTGAAGAACTTCCTTATGTCTTCTGATCTTCATCAGAGCCTCGCGCATGGGAGAGAAACGATGGAGAGGAAGGAGAATCGACGGGGAATCGATAGAGAAACGATGGAGAAGAGGGAGAATCGATGGAGAAGAGGGAGAATCGACGGAGATCTTCGGTCTCGAGCATAAAGATGGAGAAGATGGAGAATCACCGTTTTCGTTTAGGTCTCGAGCACCGAATGACTTTTGGAAGCTTGACCGAGGAAGGAGAGACAAAAAAAATTTTTGGTTCAATACAATCACGACACGTAAGACTCCTTACCAAACCCAAAAAACCCATTTAAGTATCGCTCCTTTCTCATTTTTTCATTTTTGATTCAATTTTCTCCCTTTTTTTAGGTACCCCAGCGTAAAGTGATGCCGATGGACTTACTCTAAGACCATGATTAACCCGGGTTTCTTATGGTGGGGTTCTTAGCGGAAGTTAAGAAACGGTTTCTTAACTTTTAACTAAAAAAGCTAAGAACTAGTTCTTAAAGTCCTTATTTAAGAACCGGTTCTTCGTTTTTTTAGTTAAAAGTTAATAAACAATTTCTTAACTTTCACTAAGAACCCCACTTTAAGAACCATGGGTTAATCATGCTCTAAGGTTTTATGGTCTATGGTTGCTTTATTATTTTACTCAGTTTAGATTCATTACTACTTTTGTTTATAATTAAATAAATTGGTTTAAAATTATATCTATATCTATAAAGTAGAAGACTCTCTTTAGAGAGTGTGACACGCGTCTTTTCTAAAAATCTATTGTTTGGTTCTTTGTTTCTGCCGTATTTCCATAATGAAAAAGCCTAAAGATAATAGAAACAATGATCTATATAAAGCCTACTAACCCATCTTTTACACATTTCGATATAAGTCCAAATCAACGCATCTCTTTAGTAATCAACGCACCTACTAAAAAGATGAAACAAAAGATAATTAAAAAGGCCACGTGTTGTCATCCTGCCAAGATGAATGGTCACATATAGACATCTCACAGAGAGAAGTGGACACATGTTGGCATCAAGTGAGACGGAGACAAAACACAATGGTGCAGGTTAATTGTCGTTAGCGCCAACCACCTTGCGTCGAGCTTATCAACTCATCATACCAGGTTCCTTCCACCATGGTCGCCGGTGCCAATCTGATAATTCTTCAAACATCCACCTTTAAAAAGCATGCACAACTTTAATTCCAATCATCTCAAGCCATCAACTGTTGGAAAGCTTCCTCTATTTACTCATAATAATTACTAAGGATATAGGAGACAAAGAAATTACTCTCACGTAGCAGAACGCATGAACTTGGTGAATTGGTTTCAAAACCATGTAACTTTGTGGAAAGAGGAAGAAAACAAAAGAAAAGATCCAAACTTAGAGATAGATTGAAATTTATTTAGTTCTAAACAGTAGAAAAGATCCAAAACTGAATGAAAATCTACGGAAAAGGAAATTAAAAAAAAACATAATTTCACACATATTTTTTATTGACATTAAATATCATTAATTCACGATACGCTACATGGCTGTCCAATCACCAACCCACCGTGAGAGAATGCAACGCTTCACAACTGCTATGTATGCAGTAGAAAGAAGAATCAGATAGGAAGAGTAAAGCATCTAAGGATACAACTGAGCTGCCCTGGACAAAAGAGGCGTTATTGGTTTATTGTTAACATTCGTCTACTATACATAATTTATTATTGGAAAAATTGTTTTTTAGCCAAAAAAACTTTAACATTATTCTACTAATTTCACTTATTAATTATTCCGGTTAATTATTTTTTAATTACCAATTATATCCTTAAAATTCATTTATAAACTCAAAATTATAATGATTAAATAATTATAATATAATATATTATAATAAAACTAATTATAATTAAAATAAACAATAAAATAAAAAATATTGAATTTTTTTTTTATTGTCCCACAATTGTTTTTGATTTTTTTTGTGCAAAAATTGATTTTTCAAATGTGAAAAAAAAAATTCTAAATATTTTCTTCCCAAATTTTTGAAATTGTTCATACTTATCCGTAGAATCTGCATTTTAGTCTATGTAAAATATAATAAACATGTTTGAACTTTATTTCTACCGATTTTAGATTTCGAGTAATGTGTAGATTATGTGTTCAAGATGTTTTAGATCAATATGTTAAGCGCAAAACGTGTATTCCAAATATTTTAAGATTACTTTGATTTATGTAGATAATGTATTATAATCTTAGTAGATTTAATAAAAAACGTGGATTTCATTTTTCACTTTGTATAATTTCAATTCTATATTTTAGTCTATGTAAAATACAATAAACATGTTTGAACTCGATTTCTACCGATTTTAGATTTCGAGTAATGTGTAGATTATGTGTTTAAGATGTTTTAGATCGATATGTTAAGTGTAAAATGTGTATTCCAAATATTTTAAGATTACTTTAATTTATGTAGATAATGTATTCTAATCTTAGTAGATTTAATGAAAAACGTGAATTTCATTTTTCACTTTGTATAATATCAATTATGCTGTCCGTAGAATAAAATCTAAAATTTTGATTACAACAATTTTAGAACAAAAAAACTCTAACTTGATATATGTATTTCATCAGTAATTTCTATTTTTCAATTTTTTTGTTTGCAAAACTATTTATTTGATTTATTTTTAAAAATAAAAAATATATTATAAACAAAAATGGTACAAAGTTGGGATTAGCCTAATGAGATAATATGCGTATTTTTGGTCTAAAATAGCAATTTTCCCTTTATTATTTGTTATTTCAGTAACTCCAACAAGATAAATATAATCCAATGATAAATGGATTGCCATATATGGGAGAACTGTGTGGGAATAGTTAATGTATAATATATTAACACCAAAGACGCAACAAATAAAATATTGAAACTCAATTTTTTTTTTTTTTTTGAAACTAAAACTTATATAAAACTAATTTAGGAACCTAGATAAGCATGTGAGACAAAATAGTAAGAATACTTAACACTGATAAAGCTAATCCCATGATAATCTTTGGAAAACCAATAGGGCACAGTGAATTGGTTACAATGTATATAATTTTACATCTACTTAAGGCTAAAGAAAACTAAAAGAGATATCTGTTCAATTTTCAATTCAGTTTCTAAATTTTTTTTTATAAATTTTCCGTCATGGTGTAAACATATAAGGTTATCTTTATTATTAATGAAGGAAACAAGAAACACATTAACAATATTGTTTTTTTTTAAGAACATTGATTTTTTTTTAAAAAGAACATTGTACTTTCTCTATCATAAATTAAAGAAGAAATAACTATTTCAGTGTAAACGTTTAAAGATATTTCTTTTTTATATATAGCTTTGTGGGCAATCAGGTTTATGGATAACTTAACAAAAACGATAGGTCTGAGCAGATGGTACACAGTTGAAACTAAATCATGCTTTATATACATTCAACAATAGGGGGATGCCAGTTATAATTTACATCATCCAACGTATTCTACACACATAGTTTTTTCTTCTAAAAGATGGCGAAAACAGATGGCAAATAAACATGTATACAACCCATGAACTAAAAATCAATTTTAACAAATTTTTTTATAAAAGTTTCATAATCCGCGCGAAGCGCAGAACTCTCCTAGTTTTTAATAAAGATATGTGTACAGAGTCAAAACTTCATCTATTATAAACAAAGGGAATATTTGTTATTCATTTGTTCTATCCAAAATTTTTGGACCAAAACGAAATTGATAACAAATCTGAGTCAAAATTTTCAGATATTTTGTCATCACTATACAAAACCTTAAGTTCTTGTTAGTTCAACCCACTCAGAGAAGATCAGCCATCTTGAGAAATTTTGTTAAAGATGCTCTAATAATCTCAAATGCAATAACTAATATATCAATATTCTATATAGCAAAACTACGAAGTCATCTTCATTTACGAAGAGTTTTCAACATAACAAAATGATTTTGGAATCAAAGATCGAATGAGGAATTTAAATGAAGACTGAAACTCATTCAATTGAAGATGAATGAGCAATTTAAAATCTGAAGAAACAATCAAAGATCAATGAGGTACAATCCTCCATTCCAGGGTTCCAATAGCTAATTTGTGCTAAGTACTACTTTACACAAGCATCTCCAGGACTGGCTTTGAAGGATCTTGGTTCACATTACCAATACCTATGGGCCATAGGCTATGGCAATGAAGGCTCTCAAAGCTCATTTTCTCCACCCAAACATTCGAATCATATACAGGACGTTCTTATTGTATACTCTTTGACTTCATAAAGTTTCAACTTGGTCAAAAGAATAAAGCTGCTCGCCCATTTTCTGAAGTGCTTCTTCGCTGATCTCAACTTTATGGACAGAAGCCGGGAAAATCCTGTTCTTGTCGGAAGCTGAGATGGAAAAAACATTACCACATAGCTTTGATTGCATCTCAACGCAAGATTTGAGATCCTCTTCGGTTCTTGCTTTGTTGAGTTTGTCGATTATTTCATTCAAAGCTGATGTTTTCTCTTCTAATCGACGTCTTTTGATCCTTCTTTTGATGTCATCTTGATCATCTGATTTACCACCCGGTTTCTGAACCTTCACCAAACCGGCTTTCACAGTCTCTGTGATCCGCTTCTTGAAGCCCTCTGCTCTTGCGGTGTTTGATCTCAGCCTCAGTTTAAGCTCAGAAACAGTTCTTTCCTCATTGTTACGCTCAGAAGCTGCTGTTTCCTCTTCAGGAACAGATGCCAATGAAAAGGCTTCTTCGAGTAAGTTCACATTACTCATGTACCGATCAAAAGCTTCATTCTCCACCTCAATGTTTCTGTCTCTGTACTCTTTTAGCTTTGTAAACCGCCACTCGTTTAACGCTTGAGCATCCTAGAGAATGTAGACAAAATAAAAAACTGATAAAGAGTAAAACAAGGAGTAGGAGAGTTTTCTAACAATCTTCATTAGTAAGTACCTTTATGGTCAAAGGCTTTCTCTGGCGAGAAACAGCATTCAGGTTATTAAACTGAGCAAAGTTGCTGGAAAGTTGGCGGATTGATGAAACTCTATTTGTACTCCTGAAGCAGTTCCCAATAGAAGGAAAAACAATCAAAACAAAGGAACCATCTTAACATGTAAGCACAGAGGTTTGCATATATGTACCCGGGAGTGCTCTCGGATGCTTTCTGCTCTGATGATGGAGTACTTGGTGCCGTCTTCTCAGTAGACGTTACAACTCCTTTAAGAACTGCATCGACAAGAACATATAAGCGGAAGGTTCATGATAAGATCTCAAAGTCTCTCAGCTAACCCCCTCTGATGATACTTATCAAACTCATGAACAAAAAACTCTAAAGCTGATCTCTTTGAATCTAAAACTTGACAGATTTGGGGGGGGGGGGGNAAGATCACAAAAGAAGGGAAGAAAGTTTCAAACTTTGATAAGGAGAAAGAGAGTATGCCTGGAGCGAGCGACGTTGCCGCATTGGATACACTTGGGTTTGTTGAGGCCACGGAGAGTTTTAGGAGGCGTGACGGCGGCGGAGAATCCATTGTTACTCAGAGACGGTGACGAGCTCGCCATCTTTGTTCACCAGAGGAGGGATATAAAACCGTTATTCACGAAGCAGACAACGACCAAAACTCGTCAAGTAACAGATTTTGCAATCGAAAGGTTTATTTTTGTCGAAGTTGTCTCTCTCTCTCTCTTCTCCTCTGCGATTTTGATTTAGCGGCGGGTCTAGGGCTCCGGTTAATTGAATTCCCACGTGACTCGCTTTTATGGGCCTTAATTAAGGCCCATTAGTTTTCTCTTTTTAAATCAAACCCAATTAAACTAAACCAAACGATTCATAACCGATCGGTTTGTGAGATACAAATCATCTATACTACTCGTAGGAGCTAAATTGAAGGCTATTGAGGCAAGTCACGTAGGCAGAAATATTGCTAGCTAATCAAAATGACAACTCAGATATGTTAATACAAATTTTGAGCCAAAAACATGCTTCTTGCACGACATGTTTTGATCTTACAAGTTAACCCATTTCTGAACCCAAATACTCACTTATGTAATTTTCTCCGGCTTGGAGCCCCTGCTTATTGACAAAGAGGTAAGACATGAACTGCTGTGTTGATTAGTTTTTACTGCTTTATATATAATCGATTCGTTCCCATTAACTAATATCATGCTATAATAGGGTATTGTTGTACAAGGATTTATATGAATCGTGATTTTGATTGAACAGGTCTGATTACGAAGGGCAACGGAAACCGTGAAGCGTGGGCAGCATACATCCTCATAAGTTTTTTGCAACAAAAAGCAAAGATTTCTATCGTGAGGTGATCTTTTTTTTCTGATGTGATTTTATATTTGTGCATCTCATGTAGTTTTCTAACTTTTGTTTCACACTGCTGATCCTAAGATATGCGAGTTCATTTCAGCTATTTGCTGTGGTTCTGATGTACCACATCTTTCAGTATTATTGATTACTCGGATCAACTAAAATAATCTTATTTTATTAGTACGGTTAAGGCCCGTTTGTGTGATTTGTAGAGAGCAATAGATGATGATCCATCTACATGAGTTTTACCATAAACTGGAGAACCATATTCGTTGGGTTTCGTTCATTGTTTTATTCTGCCTCTTATAAATATACCTTCCTTGATTTTCCATTTATTTATATGAGCTCCTTGATAACTCCATTGTCTTTGCAAGTTTTAACACCTACTCTGGCGACCTTTCTCTCCAGTTTCTGTGTTAGATGTTGTCACCCACATTAAGATTATCAATGGACATGCTCTGAACGAACGCCCGTGCTTGACGGAATGGATGGAGGAAGCTCTAGGCGTGTTCTGGTCCACCTAGAACCTAATGAGTATTTGGCTCTAACTTGGCAACTTTTTGTGTTTGTTCCTCTGAATATAGAGCGGGATCATAGAATGAGGGAGAATCCAGAGGCCATTGACAAAAATTTTGTGGATGATCGATGAAGTTACAGAAATTAGAGTTGATCATTTCAAAGAGTCGATGAACTCTGTAAGGAGTGTGAGTGTTGCTGATATTCGCAAGTACCAAAATTTTGTGATTTAGTAGTCTCAGCTTGGCAAGTACTGTGGGTTACCTAGATATACATTAAAGTATCACTGGAGTAGTAGCTATAGTTGCAGCAGCTAGGACGAGGGTATCTAGCAGATATTTATCTAAATTATTTATGAGGTTTCTTTTTAACGAACCATGACTTTTGAAATTATAGTTCTTTCACAAGTTAGGTTTTAATATATGAAAGTGTTATGTTTGCTATTATGATTTACCGCTTTTTACATTACTTTATTTGTCTCTCTTCTTTTGTAGTCAAGATATTTTATTTACTAGAGTATGACACCTACACATTTGTATTGACAGTTTTTACAACAAACAAACTTACCATGTCAAATATGCTTCACCACCAGTGACATGCTTCTACTTTGACACCATATTAACATAATAGAAATACTCATAAAAAAGAACAAATTAACTAAAGTTCCATACATGAAGGCAACACTCACACAACATCATGACGAGTAACCTCGCAGAATCACTAAATGTTGGACTTGCAGAAGCGCGAGAGTTCCCTTTGGTTCCTCCTCTTCGGATCTTGGGGTCTTGTATATATATTCTCTCTATGTCGGCCATCTTTCCTTATTCTCTCGAGATCCGAATATATCTTTTTCTTTGTATTCTCATGCAAATAAGCTTGCCTTACAAGATAGAGTTGTCTTGATATTTTTGGCTCATATGTGCTTTAGATACGATTTCTCTAAGGATTTTAATTATTGATTTTGTCAGATTTTTTCACCAATTTTGACTTCAACACAACTGTAGATTGTTAGGAATTAAAATACATCGAAGATATAAATATGTACATTCTGCTACTAAGTTGAATTGGTCTCCATTAGCCGGTTCAGCTTAATTTAGTATACCTAATAGTTTAGTTCGGTTTAGTGAATAAGTTTTATTATATACTAGGTATTTGCCCGGAATTTTGCGGGTAATTATATTATATGAAAAATATATGTTAAGGTTACATTGTTAATTTCAAATAGTTGGATAATCAAAAATTTAATTAATTTCAAATAGTTGAATAATCCAAAATTTAATTAATTTCAAATAGTTGGATAATCAAAATTTTTAATATATATTTTTAGAAGACCTATGAGATTTAAAAATTGTCAACAACGTAAACCTTAGTCATTACAAATATTTATCTTATAGAAAAGTAATATCATAATCAATTCAGATAATTGGTTGTAGAATTATTTAATATTTTATTTTAACACGTGAAAAAGCGGGAATACTCTAGCTTTCAAAAAATAAAAAGAATTTTTTTTATGTAGGACCAATACAATAATCGGATACTTTTATCATGAAATTATTTTGTAAACGTTTTTATGTGAACTTTAGAAAACATAAAGAGTTCTAACAATTCTTTACCTACAAATCTAATTCTTGTATATAATAGTATATAACCATTAAATTTCTTTCAATAAAAAAAGTTGAAGTAGTTTATTTAATTATATATAAATAATTGATAAAGAAAAAGATATTGATAAAACATATATATTATTTCTCCAATTCTACAATTTGTTACCATAAATCATTATTTATAATATCACTTGTGTTATTTGGTAATTTATGTTAGTTAGTTATATATTTACTTTTTATTTTTAGATCTAATTAAAATAAATAACTAATAAACATCAACAACCAATCCACTACAAGAAAACAATTATTTTACGAGGGCCAATTTCCTCGTGACTTCATCGTAAAAGTGATGTTACGAGGAATTAACGAGGATACCCGTTTCGTCGTAATTCGTTTGTCGTTAAATATATTTCCTTGCCAGTTCCTCGTTAATTAGCTAGTCATATATTTCCTCGTAAAGACGAAGTAAAGATTTCCTCCTAAATACCACGTGACATATCCACGTAAAGACGTCGCTGACTTTCCTCGTAAACACCACGTAGACGCTTTCTTGTAAATACCACGAAAATACCATGGAAAGTATTCCTCGTAATATCCATGTAAATACCAAGAAAAGTTTTCGACTTAAGAACCTCGTTAACACCTCAAAAACATTTCCTCGTGGATTCCACGTCCACTCTTCCTCGTTAAATCCACGTCCATTTTCCACATAAAAGACTCGTAAATTAGCTTCGAATTTACGTGGTTTTTTATTTTTCTTATTTTAAAAATATATTCAAATAATAATTACTAAAAATAAATTTATTTTAAATTTTTAAATTAAAAAATTAAAAAATCTAAAATTATTTATTTTATAAATATTTATAGATAAATATGTTATAAGTTTTGCATTCATAAAAAAAAGAAAAGAACAATAGAAAAAAAACTAAGAAGGCTCGTGCATCGCCTGATAGAATTCATCGCTCCTCCTCGAGACATCTTCCTCGTTATGTGGGACGGGGCAGGTGGCTCGCCTGGAACAGGGTTTCGTTCTCGCATGGTCTTCAACAATGCTTCCCATTCCGGATTTGTGGCGGCTATCACGTCCAAAAAGCCCTCCACTCCACCCATACGAGCTGTGAACGAAGTTTTCGTCGAGGTCAACTCCGTTCTTGTCGAGGCCAGCTCATTTCTTGTCGAGGCCAGCTCCGTTTTTGTCGAGTCCAACTCGGTACGTAGCTGAGAGACTTCGTCCTCCCGTCTCTGANGACATCTTCCTCGTTATGTGGGACGGGGGCGGGTGGCTCGCCTGGAACAGGGTTTCGTTCTCGCATGGTCTTCAACAATGCTTCCCATTCCGGATTTGTGGCGGCTATCACGTCCAAAAAGCCCTCCACTCCACCCATACGAGCTGTGAACGAAGTTTTCGTCGAGGTCAACTCCGTTCTTGTCGAGGCCAGCTCATTTCTTGTCGAGGCCAGCTCCGTTTTTGTCGAGTCCAACTCGGTACGTAGCTGAGAGACTTCGTCCTCCCGTCTCTGACCATAAGAAGATGTCGCTCTCGGAACATCGTTGACAGAACCAATCCCCATCGTACGCCCCTTTTTCCTCGGGGCAACCTTAAAAAAACAAAATATATATATATGTATATATTAAAAAATTTAATTTAAAGTAATAATTTTAATTTTGAAAAAGTTACCTCCTCGTAAATCTGATCGACTTCAGGAACGGATAAACTGACAGGCAATCCGTCGGGCGACTCCTGGGTCAGCTGGGTCTCACGCTCCGCAACCCGAGCTGCCACCTCGTTGTAGATTTGCTCTGACTTTTCACCTAGGAACTGGCCCGCCTTATTCCTCTGGGTGCGGTCATAAAGTTCGAGAAGAGTGGGCATGCGTCCCAACTCTTTGGCCTATAAACATTGAATAAAATTAGTTAAATTTTTTTATTATATATATATATATATATATATATATATTAAAAATAACAAGAAGCACCGGCTACCCGGCGGACCGAACATCTGTGCGTAATGAGTAGTGCGCTGATAATTGCGAATACTCTGAAAAAAAAACAAAATTAAAATCAACATTTAAACTAAAATCTATTAAAATATTCCATAAACCTATCTAAATTCTCTAAACTAACCACCTAATCTAAATTCCCTAAACTAACCACCTAATCTAAATTCCCTAAACTAACCACCTAATCTACCCTATACTAGGAGATGAAAGAGAGAGGCTTACCATCTTGGAGAGGTAGAGGAGAGGAAATGGAGAGAAATGAGGAGACCTCGCGGCTTCGCGTATATATAAGATTAGGGTTCCTCGCCATTTCCTCGTTAATTAACGAGGAAAGCCCGAGGCCCGTGTTTCTGTTCCTCGTAAAGATCACGTAGACCCACGAGTAAATTGCGAGGCCCGTCTTTTTGAGACGAGGAAATAGCGAGGCCCGTGTTTTTGTTTACGACGAAATACCGAGGCCAATATCCTAAACCCCTAAAATCTCAAACCCCAAACTTATAATCTCATCTTTCATATCTTCTACTTCATATATTCTCAAACCATCATCTTTCCTCAATCTCCTCTATTTCTAAATTTAATTTTTTCTTTTCAACATTTAGTTTTCTAAATCGAAAATACTTTAGAAACAACTTTTAAAATCTTTATTTAAAATTTT
>MU106234.1:137887-153872 GCA_012274485.2 Sinapis alba
ATTTAAAATTATAAATCTGATTTAGGATATTAATATTGTAAATAAGAGATATTAATATTGTATATTTTGGATAAGATAGAATTTGGAATGAATTTGGATTGGTTTGAAGAGATTTTGGTTTAAAGGAAGATGTATTTAGAATATATGAAGTAGAAGATAAGGAATATATGGTTTAGGGTTTACGGTTAGTTTCGGATTTTAGGGATTTGAACATTTCCTCGCGACTTCCTCGCCAGATGACGTGTTATTAACGAGGAAAAGGGAGAAATGGTTTAGGGTTTAGGGTTTGGATTTAGGGATTTGAACATTTCCTCGTTAAGTCCACGTCATTTAGTGAGGAAGTGGCGAGGAAATTGTTGATTTAGGGATTTGAACATTTCCTCTTTAAGTCCACGTCAGATAGCGAGGAAGTGGCGAGGAAATGTGTTGACGTGGAAATAGCGAGTATACGCTTTAAATACATGGCTGTTTCCCTGTATCATATCCCACACAAAAAAAAATAACACATTTCCTCGCCACTTCCTCGCCATGTGACGTGGCTGTAACGAGGAATATTTTTTATAAAAAAATATTTCCTCGTTAAATCCACGTCACTTGGCGAGGAAGTGGCGAGGAAAAGTGTTGACGTGGAAATAACGACTAAAATTTTTTCTATATATATGGGTGTTTCCCTTCCTCATATCCCACACAATCACCCAAATCACACAATATACTTAGAAATATGGGTTTGAAATTAGAAAGATTTGAAAAAAAAGAAGTGAAGAAGATATTGGGGTTACATATAGTAAAGCCTTGCGGATTCGATTTGCGTAGGTTTTGCCATATGTGACTCCAGTATCTTTCTTCTCTTCTTTTTTTTTTTAGTATATTTGATAGAAAGTAAAAAAGTATAGCAAGTTAAAATTAAGTTTAAGGGTTAATACTTTTAATTAATAAAAATTATCTAAATAGTTTTATTGATTATATCGAAAAACAGATACATTAATCAGATACATTGTCATTCTCGTCATCACTAGAAACATCATACATCCACCTTCGGAACTCATAAAT
Organism: Sinapis alba; assembly: GCA_012274485.2. Taxonomy (NCBI): domain Eukaryota; kingdom Viridiplantae; phylum Streptophyta; class Magnoliopsida; order Brassicales; family Brassicaceae; genus Sinapis; species Sinapis alba. Next base: position 138,938 of record MU106234.1, read on the forward strand.
ATTCCCGGACCTGGACATAATTTTTTTTTAACTCTTTCTTTTCTTGTTGGTGTGTCTAAAATGAGGTTCAAACGTCCATATTTATAGAATTTTCGAATCTGGTTGGTGAGATTTAGCGAGGAATTAAGCACGCAAAGATAATTAGGTGAAACACAAAAAACGTGTTTCCAAAGGTTCGTGGTTAATTCCTCGTCCAAGAAAATCCACGTAAAAACGAAGCTACATTTACGTCCACTTTACGACGAAATTACTTTTCCTCGTAACTAAGACGTCATCCTCGTAAATGCGATGTCAGTTTACGTTATCTTTACGAGGAAATACTTTCCACGTTAATTCACGAGGAAATAACGTGGATTGCTTTTTTTCCTCGTTGTTTCATCGTAAAACCGAAGGTATTTAACAAGGAAATATTTTCCTCGTTAATCTTCCTCGTTAAAACCCAGTTTTCTTGTAGTGATCAAATTATAATTATTTTTTTAAAACTTAACCTATTAACAATATGTAAGAAAAAATCATTTAAGTGACTTTTCAATTAATATATAGTATAATTCATCTCTTTAAAACCAATGATAAATTTGATTAATGTAAACATGAAAACATGTATTAGGAAAATAGTAGTCTAAGTAATTTCTCTCATAATTTTTTCAAATCACAAAATCAAACTTTCTCACTCAATTTTTTATTTAGTATTTAACATAAAACCTAAATGGGCTAAATTATTTTTTTCTTTTAAAATGTACCTATTTTAATTAAGTCTGATTAATTAATAAGAGAAAAATAATTTTAAAAATTTTAAATAACAAAATGTTGTTATTTTAGACATATATACTTAATATTAATGTGAGATCCAATATTATATCAAATAAAATATTTTTATTTTTATAAAATTTGTTAAAATTTTATTATTGTACATTTTAAAAGTTTATTATACCGCAAAATATACATCTCATTATTTTAAATCATTAACCTACTTGCAATTTACATTATATTTTTTATCTTTGACTTTAATAATTATAGAACATGTCATTTTATTGATCTTTCCTACTCAATTTATCACAATGTTTTAAAAACACATAAAACTAATTAGTTCACATTTATAGTAACACAAAAAATAACTTGCATCTCGACAATCATTATTTCCTTAACACAAATAATGGTCTATAATTAATTTATATAATCTAATCTATGATATTTAATTGTTTCTATAAATAAATTATATTAATTCATCTATATTTAAGATGTTTAATTGTATGTTTGGAAACATATACTCCCTCCGTTTCAAATTACTTGTCGTTGTAATAAAAAAAATCGTTTCAAAATAAGTATCGTTTTAGAGTTTCAATGCAAAATTCATTAATAAGATTCTCCAATTTATTTTTCTATTGGTAGAAATATGGTTAGGTGTATAGGTAATTGTATTTTTATTTTGGAAATATACAAATCATATGTTTTATTAATATGTGTGAATAAACATAGAACGTCAATTAATATGAAACGGAGGGAGTATTAGATTAGGTAATTTTAGGGTTAATTTCCTTTAAAAAAAATTAATTAAATAAAAAAATTAAAAATCATCAACCAATCAAATTATAACAATTAATTGGAAAACTCTTATATGAGCGACACGTCAACAGAAATTACTTAAATGACTTCTCAATTAATATATAAGAGAATTTTTGTATTTTTAGATCTTTGACCGAATATTGAAAATATTTTTTTTCTTTGTTCCATGATCTTGTTTTAAGTTTTCCTGATTTAACGAGTAAGAATCGGTCTCCATCGGGTATGATATCTTTGATTTTCTTTTTGTAGGATTTTTTGTGGATCCAGTTGTAATTTTTTCCTCTATATAAGAATGATTAAACTGATGAAAACCGTTACCTCATTCTGCCAATTGACTACTACCTTGAAACTTTGATCTAGACGTATGAGTTGGTATCAAAGCTTTATCTTGGCATCATAGATTGAAGCTCTGATACCAATTGATGTGACTAGATCAAAGCTTTAATGTAGAGGTAAATTTTCAGAAAATATTGAAAGGTGTATTTAGACTGTTAAAATCTTACAATTGAATTGTCGGTTCACCTTGGAATATAAATAGTTCCTTAAGAATTTGGTTCATTCGATTCCACGATGCTTTCGTTCTGATGAAACAAATTCTTAACTTATTGTTATTTGATTGTATGAAAAACTGAATTTTGATAAGGGATTGTTGGAGTGTTCTGTACACAAATGTGATTTTCTTGTGATTAAAGGTTATAGTCTAGAAAATACAAACCTGCTAATGGAGGTGATTGTTCCAGATTTAGTTTCTGAAATTAATAAAAGCTAAGATGATTTTTCTTTTTATCATCTTAGGAGTCATCCTTGGTTTCAATGATTATAAGACCATCACCATGGCCAAATAGGCTTTTTATGCCAAGCTAAACAACAATACACACATCTTTAGCCAAGCCGGGGCAGACGGATATTTTGCAAGTGTGTTGTAATAGCAAAAACAAAACCACGAGAAACTCTGCTTTGAACATCGAAGAAGCCTAAGAGTAAACAAGGTCCCATCAATGTCTCATCCAAATAAAGCCCTGCCGACCTAACGGTTGGACAAACTAAAGGGCTTATTAATCACATGAAAAGGGTCAATTTCAATCCCAATAATTTAAATCGTGCTAAATACGACCCGAATAAATAGATAGTGCCAAAGACGACCCCAACTCAATAATAATTAAAAAAAACTACCCGAACTTTTCAAAACGTGCCTAAATTTACATTGACATTAACAGAAGTTAGTCAACCGTTAATAAAATAAAACAACGTCGTTTTGGCCTAATTTTTTTTGAAAAAATATGTTCTTGCCAAGCTTCAAACCTGTACTTTGGCACTCATTTAACAAGTATGTTAACCACTAGACGAAAGTAATGTTTTGAAATATAATCACATATTTAAAGTTATATAAACTACTATACTTCTTCATCTTATAATTAAAACTTTGGTGATGATTGCTTATTATTTATATAAATACATTAATATGTTTTAACTATCATATATTTAATAAATTTATATCTTACTAAATTATAAATAATAAAATATTATACTTATATGAAATTAATTATATATTTAAAACTTTGAAACAATTTATAAAATTTTAAATATTTTTTTATAAACTTCTAAACTTATAAAAAATCAACATTAAAGGTTTAAAAGTTTTGAAAAATTTATATAAAATTTATAAATATTTTCAAAGTTGTAAATATATATATATATATAATTTCTTATACGTAGAAATATTGTATTATTTATATTTTAGTGAGTTATAAGTTTATTAAATATATAATAACTAAAAACATGTTAATGTATTTATATAAATGATAAGCAATCATCACTAAAGTTTTAATTATAAGATGAAGAAGTATAGTAGTTTATACAATTTCAAATTTGTGATAATATTTCAAAACGTTATTTTAGTCTAGTGGTTTACATGCTTGTTAAATGATCGTTGAGGTACGGGTTTGAGGCTTGGAAAGAACATATTTTTTTAAAAAAAAATTAAGCCAAAACGACGTCGTTTTATCTTGTTAATGATTGACTAACTTTTGTTAGAGTCAATGTAGATTTAGGCACGTTTTAAAAAGTCCGGATAGTTATTTTGAACTATTGTTGAGTTGAGGATGTATTTTGCACTATCCATTTGTTCGGATCGCATTTGGCACGACTGAAATTGTTGGGGTTGAAATTGACCCTTTTCCTTATTAATCACTCTTAAGACAGGTGAACGAAATGATGCGCTTAATTTCCTAAATTTGTCTTTAGATAGTTTGATATTAAGAAAGAAATGTTGGATTGTTGTATAGATAATGTGAGTTCTTGCGATCGAAACATAAAACCAATATATATATATTTGATTCTTCGATCATCAATTGTTATTTTTTAAATAAAATATTTATATATTAAATCATCCCAGAAACGGGAAATGGGATCAGATTGCAAACACGACTTTAACAAAATAACCCATGACAAAAATCTCTTTATTAATGTGAAGACTAATGGTTCTATGTCCTATTCTCAAAAGGAGTGAACGGCTTTAACGGTAACATTGACTGGGCCGAAAACAAAGAAGATTGATTGAAGATTAAAGGTTATTGGGCTTGGGTGAAAGAGAGAAGGCCCAAACGCTAACAACTCACTAGGAGAACCGAGGATTCTGAGGACAGTCTACAGTGATGTGAATATTAGGTCACTCTCAGGTTGTTGAGAAGTTATAAAGAGTTGTATCTGTACAATCAATCCATAGTGAATTCCAGGTATGAATCTTGAAGAGAAAAGTACCCATGTTTAAACGGGGAACTCTATATTTTATGTGTGTCAAATCTTTCTTTTATGCTGTACAAACAAACAAGAGTTCATACGAGAGAGGTGAGAGAGAACGAGTAAATTGGATTTATATCGGCAACAAGTGGTATCAGAACGCTGGTTACGCGATGGTGATACAAAGGCGATTCAAGGTTCAAGTGTAGAGATCGAAGGATTCAGCGGTGGAAGATCAACCAGATCTTTATCGCTATCAAGATCGTCGATTGAGCTGTGTCAAAGGACCCAATATCAAATTGAGGAGAAGATCGACTCATCTTGCAACCCCAAGAGATCATGGGAGTGATTCAGACCTTTCACTTTTATAAGAAACTGTAGATTGATTTCTCTAATAGATAACTCGATCTTTGTATTCTATTCTTTGGTGTTTATCAATTCGTTCTGGAGTCATATACCTACTCATTCTTGTGATTATCTGTTTGTTATCTGAAGGTGATAAACAAATAGATATTTTATAGGCATGTATCTAACACCAGGAAGATTCGAGATGGAAAAGTTTGATGGCAAGAGTGACTTCGGGTTATGGAAGTACAAGTTGATTGGACTGTTAGAGAATCAAGGTCTTGGTTCTGTGCTAAGAGAAGAATCTACTTCGGAAGCTTCTATAACAAAAGGAGAAGACGGCACATAGGTGAAGGAGGTTAAGGTTGATCCGAGGGCAGCATAGAAGGATATCAGAGTTAAGAATCTGCTGGGTACATGCTTAAGTGACACAATCTTGAGGAAGATAATGCACGAGCCAGCAGAATTGGGAATGTGGAAGGCGCTTGAGCAGAATTATCAAACTAAATCCTTGCCAAACAAGATTTATTTGAATCAAAGCTTCACAAGCTTCAAGATGGAGGAACGCAAGTCTATAGAAGAAAACTTAGACACTTTCCTGAAGCTAATAGCGGATCTAGCCAGTCTGAAGATTGTGGTGAGCGATGAGGATCAAGCCATACAAATGTTGACGAGTCTTCCGTCACCATATGAACCTCTTGTTCATACCTGGAAGTATGGTACTGGAAAAGAGACATTGACTATCAATGAGGTGGTGTCTTCAGCATACGCTAAGGAGGCTTAGCTCAGACAAAAGGGATCTTTGAGCAGGTCAAGACAAGGGTCTGAGGGTCTCTACGTGGAGTCGAGAGTGAGGACAGAGAGGAGATGTAAGCAAAACAACAAAACTGTGGGAAGAGCAGAGACTACGATAAATCTAGATCGAAGTCGAGACAGAAGTTTTCTCCGAAGGCCTGTTGGGTATGTGGAGATGAAAATCACTAGAAAAGGGATTATCCTCAACGCAAGAAGTATGATAACGGCAAGGCATCAACTTCTGACAATGTAGAGATGAAGCTTCCAGATTTTATAGCTTTGACAGCCATACACTGATGTCAAAGAGTGATTGGGTGTTGGATTCAGGACGCACTTTCCATATCACACCAAGGAGAAAGTTTCTTTCAGAATTTCAAAAGATTGAGGGTAATAAGGTGATGATGGGCAACAACACGCACTCTATGGTGAAGGGTCTGAGCACTATCACGATAGACAATCCAGACGGCATGGTTATCACTCTGAGTAAGGTCAGGCACATGCCGGAAATGAGCAGAAACCTGATTTCTTATGGGCAGTTAGAGCAGTCAGGTTGTAAGTACATTGGTGAAGGCTTCAAGGTGGTATTCTACAAAGGAGATTAGAAGGTCTTGACTGGGAAATATGATCAGGCTTCAAGGTGGTATTCTAGATGAGTCAGTCATCAATGGAAGCTCTGGTCAGGAGAGGTTACCTGAGGAAGGAGGATATCAAAACTCTGGGTTTCTGTGAAGCTTTCGCTATGGGAAAATCCCACAAACAAAGCTTCCCAAAGGCAAAGCACACAACCAAAGGGATTCTCGACTATGTTCACTCGAATCTATGGGGTTCGCCAAATATGCTCCGAGTTTATCAGGAAGTAAATACTTCTTGACATTCATAGATGACTTCTCACCCAAAGTTTGGACTTTCTTTCTCAGACGAAGGATGAAGCGTTTCAGAAGTTTGAAGAGTGGAAAGCCTTAGTGGAAAACCAAACTGGTTAGAAGCTTAAAAGCATGCGTAAAGACAATGGGTTAGAGTTTTGTAATAGTCAGTTTGACAAAGTCTGCATAGACTCAGGAGTCAAAAGACATAATACGTGCCCTTATACCCCTCAACAAAATGGGGTATCTTAACGCATGAACATGACAATCATGGAAAAGGTAAGAAGCATGCTAGCTGAGACTGGGTTAGGAGCAAAGTTTTGGGCAGAGGTGGCATCCACATCTGTCTACATCATCAACAGGTCACCTGCTTCCGCCATTGGTTTTGAAGTCATGAGTCTGTGTGGACTGGTTCAGATCCGAGCTATGACATCCTTAAAAGATTCAGGTGTGTTGCGTACGTACACACTGTTGCAGATAAGATCAGTCTGAGAGCTACTAAATGGATTTTCTTAAGATATGCTCAGGGGACCAAAGGCTTCAGAATATGGCTGCTAGAAGATTGCAAAGTGGTGATCAGTAAAGATGTGATCTTTCATGAAGATTGCCTGTTCAAGAAAAGAGATGTTGAGGCAGTGCAGGTAAAACAAATCGAGATTCAGAAAGTCTCAAAGACAAAGAAGAAAGTTACTTTTAAAGAAGAACTTGAGGACTCAACATCAGAAGAATCAGCCTAAGCAAGAACACCAGTTCAAGGTGGAGCTGATTTGGAGAAGGAAGAGGTTAAGTATGAAGCGTCTAGTAGCTCAGGTGAGGAGAGTGAGCACACGCAGAAGGAGGATTTATCAGAATATATTTTGGCCAGAGACCGTGTCAGAAGGAAGATAAAGCCTCCATAAAAGTATGAAGATGCCCACTTAATTGCTTATGATTTAGCGAGTGCTGAAGCTATTGAACATGAAGAACCAAGGTATTTTACAGAATCAATGCGAAGCAAGGACTGGGAGATCTAGCATGGTTCAATGGGAGAAGAGATGGTTTCTCTTGAAGCAAATCACACGTGGGATTTGACTGATCGACCGAAGATTCAGAAGGTGATAGGCTGCAAATGGTTATATAAATAAATCCTGGAATATTGGGTGTTGAAGAAACAAGGTATAAATCACAGTTAGTGGCAAAGGGGTTCTCTCAGATTGAAGGCATCGATTACAACGAGGTCTTCGCTCCGGTTGTAAATCACGTATCCATAAGGATTCTTGTATCAGCAGTTGTTAACTTTGATATGAAGTTGGAGCATATGGATGTAAAAACTGCATTTTACATGGAGTTCTATAGGAAATGATTTACATGGATCAACCGGAGGGTTTTGTTCAGAAGGGTCAAGAAGACAAGGTATGTCTTCTGAGGAAATCACTTTATGGGTTGAAGCAATCGCCACATGAATGGAATCATCGGTTAGATGAGTTTATGATCAGGGAGAAGTATACAAGGTGTCAATATGATCTGTGTGTCTATATGAAGGGCTCAACGTTCAAAGTCAGAGTGTTTCTTTTACTTTACGTCGATGACATGCTGATCGCGTCAAAAAGTAAAGAAGAGATCAACATGCAAAAGGATTTACTAAAGGCAGAGTTTAAAATAAAAGTTTTAGGGCCGGCGAGACGTATACTTGGTATGGATATCTTCAGGGACCGTGATGCAGGGAAGTTGGTGCTATTACATGAGAGATACTTTGGATAGGTCCTAAAGACTTTTAACATGGAGGAGTCAAGGTAGGTTCAAACGCCAATAGGATCTCAGTTTAAACTTCATGCAATAACCAAAAAGGAAGCAGAAGAAATTGCGTCTGAGATGGAAGATGTGCCATATGCTAGTGTTGTTGGTAGAATTATGTATGCTATGGTGGGGTCAAGACCGTACTTAGCATATGCATATGCACAAGCTTCCGTAAATGAAATTCAAAAAGTTTCCGCAGAAAAGACTCTTAGGAAAAAATCTATAAGACAATCTTCCGCAAAATAACCCTCGATATATTTTTACGGAAAGACTTGCGTAAAACGAACAAATTAGTTCTGAAATTTTACAAATCAATCAACGGAGAGTATGAGAACGAAAGATAGGCATCATCACCTCTCATGAGCTCACCAAGTCGCCTCAAATCTCTCTCTCTCTCCCAAGTCGCCACACACACTCCCTCTCTCTCCCATCTCGCTCCACATACCTCACAAAGTCTCTTTAGAGCGATCTCTCTCTCCCAAGTTGCTACACACACTCCCTCTCTCTCCCATCTTGCCCCACAGATCTCATCAAGTCACCACAGAGCTCAGCAAGTCGCCACACAACTCCCATCTCGCTGTGGGAACCAAAATTCACATTATCGATTTTAATAAACGGAGGAAAGCAAAGAGAACCCAACTTTCCTTGAGGTCCGGATTCTCTGCGAGAGTCGACGATAAGTAACCAAATAAATGCGGAAAAAATGTAAAGATAACAAAACAAATTTAGAAAAATTTAGATCTTTATTTTGAATTTCCGTATGAGCATTCCATAGACAAGTAAATGGAGTTTGTCTGGAAATAGGATTACAAAGAAAATAGTATAACAAAGGCAGCAAAAACCTAGCTAAGTTAGCTAGCATAGCCGGCTATGTCAAGAAAAACCGATGTGAGTCGCAACTCAATTAACAATAGACGAAGGAGATGCAGAAAAGGTTTTGTTGGATTTGGGACTGGACCTTATGAAGGGCTGCCTACTTACCCCTTTCGAGGATCAAGTCGAACGTAGTTCAATTAGAGAGAGGGTGGAACAAGAGATCGAACTGCCTGGACGAGTTTATCTATTATGAGTGCAAGTCATAGAAACCAAACTTCTCGAGTATAAAGCCTAAGGTTTCTAAGTGCAGAAAGTTCTAAGAGACTTAAGAATCGTATTGTGCTCCTTGCTTTAGCTCACCTTATATATGTCTTCAAGGTTGGTCGCCCTTTTCCTCTTTTGCCTTTGGATCCAAGTTTATCTCTTCGCGAAAATATTTCATTTTTCCCGATCTTCGTAATTATGTTTGTAAACTTAACATTTATCTTCTCCTGTGAGTAAAAGATAGACCGCCATACTAGTTTTGGCCTCATTATCGTCTAAAATCGCGAGTGGGCTTTTAGCCACGTTTAGACCCTTTTGGGCCGTTTTACGACTTTAAGTTTTTTTACGATTTATTTGAGAAGTCACCTTCGGTATGACGCCGATTTTATAAAAGAGTTTAAATCAACCGTATGATTGAGGCAGATGTGGTGGTTTAGGTTAACCATTGCCGTTTTATACGATTGATTCGAACTTATACGAGAAAACAAGTTTTTGCGATTTTTATCGTAAAGTTTCAACGATAACCCCAATCGAGATAAAACATGAGACAGTTCAGTCGAGGCTCAAGGAAAGGAGAGCTGGTCGCCATATGCTTTGTCCCACTCTCCATATAGCGAGTTGGGTGTGTGATGACCCGCTCGCCATATGGCGAGCTGGGTGTGTTACGACCCGCTCGTCATATGGCAAGTTGGGTGTGTTACGACCAAGTTTTATGATACAATGAATATAAGTTCTATTAATTGTTATCGATAATATATATACAGAATGGTATCAGGCATGGGGAAATCAAAGCATCTAATAAATGAATTGCTTGGTGTGAATGATTGTAGTCGAATTTTATTTTTTTTGTGTAGATATATAGTTAATGTATACTTGATTTTTTCTACTGAAAGTAATGCATCCCGAAATTATAGGAAGTAAAGGGGAGGGAGAGGTTATAAACTACCAAGTCTCGTTGTAGATATAATATATATGAAATAGATGTAAAAAAGTTAAATAGTATGAGGGTGAAACTCTATAAAAAGAAAATTAGTTTATTGCAACTAGGGCTGAGATTTATTATCCGTAATCCATATCCAATTTGAGATTCATTCCAGATCTGGTACAAAAAAGATATTAGGAGTGCTTAAATCTGGATTCAGATAGTAAAATTTTAGATTCGTCATAACTGAATTCAAATCTGGATATCTTAATTTTTAGGTTTGAATATCCTAATTTAGGTCTGTATTTTTAAAACATATTAAATTTTGAATTTATTAATAATTATATTTGATATATTAATATTTATATATAAAAGTAGTCTTATAATACTATATTTAAATTTTATAATATTTTCTACACACATATATATATATATATATATATATAAATCTTGTAAAAATATTAAATTTAGGTATTATTTTTAAAATTTTAGTATTTTAAAATATATATTTAATTTTCTTTTTTTTTAAATCTGAATTCGATTATGAATACCCGTGGGTAGTATAAAATTTTGTTGGATATCCAGGGAAGCCATATATCCAGATCTGAATACTAAATCCACGGAACCGACGAATCCAGATACCCTAAATTTCCTAGGTATCGGGATTCATTCTACCCCTAATTGCAACTATTACTTTACAAACCTTTAAACATATTCCCTCTATTTTTTAAAGAGTGTCACTTTAACATTTTTCTTATTATATAAAAAGTATCATTTTAGAATTCAATATAATTTATACTTAATTTCAGCTTAATATTAATTGCAAATTATATTGATTGTATAAATAAAATTATTTATCTCAAATACTATTGGTTAAATAGATATAATTAGTAAAATTATTTATTGAAATATAACTAATACACTTATCATTAACAATTCACACATATTGTAAAGTTTTGACCGCTTCTACCAGTTGGTCTCCACATCTGTTTTTTTCTGATCAATTACTTAAACAATATAATCATTTCATGCTGGTTAAGTAATTGATCAGAAATTGTATCTCTTAATTTGCTTATTATTAGTAAGAAAATAAACTTTACTACATAATTAACAAAATAAAATACATCATCATAGACCATTTGAGTCAAATATCTTGTGGCTCAGGAATGTTTTCTGAAATTTTGGCTGCAAGAGGATAACGGGATTGAAATCGTCTCCCTTTCTGCCAATAATAAACTGACCAAAGATAATTTTCACTCAGTGCAAATCTTGTTGCTCAGCAAGGTTTCTGATTTTCTTTTGTATTTTGATAAACTTTGAAATTTTATCCTCTTAAGTTCATAATCTTTCTCGCTATCCACGAGAGTACGTTTTAGGTGGCCTTCTTCTTCACAGTTATTCATAGGACATATCCGTGTTCTTTGATGAAAAATAAGGATTAGGAAATCAATCAAAATATCAGGGAAATAACCAAAACACAACATAATATGTGAATATGTGTATAGTCTTCTTCTTCCACCATTTTTACAGATAACTTCATAATTTTGAAAGTTGTATATTTGTTTGCTCTTACTCCATACAACTTTGTAGTACATGTTTTAAATTTTAAATTATTTTTCACAAACACAAACGAATATCATAAAATAAAGTTGCACCTTCTATTCATAAGCTTAAGATTGAAAACTAAGCTATGAAGTTAAAACAAAAATTAAAATTAAAACTTTAATAAAATATTTTGATATAATTATAATTATCCTAATTAAAATGGTATAGGGGTGCATCATAATTCTTTCCAATTCCAAAATTTTTGCACCCCTTAAAAAAAAAAAATTTATAAACTCACAATATATATAAAATATCTGGAATTATATTTTTTGTCTAAATAAATTTGTTAAGGAAAAATAATTTCATGATGTTATTGTTTATTCCTACAGCTTGACCCATGACCGTATGAATATTTGCTTTTACTTTAATTTTTTGTACTAAATGGTATAATATATATTTTTAAACTTAAAGATATTACATAATTGTTAATATAACATTTTAAAACATAAAAAATATTTATTAATTTGAATAATTATATTTTGTGATTTTATTCGTCTATTATATCATAATATATCATATAAATAAATCCAATATTTATAACTAGTAGGACATATATATATATATATATATATACAAAAAATTCTCTCAAATAGCTCTTTTAAGTTTTTGTCACAAAATAGCACTCAAGAAAAAAGACCAAAATAGTCTCATTTTGTTTTCAAAATTGTAATTTTTATTTTTTATTTTTGAAATTCGAAACTCTAACCCCCAATCCCAACCCTTTAACTCTAAACCCTAAGTTTAGATTACTTAACCATAAGGGTATAAGTTTAATTACCTCTTTAATGAAACACTTTTGCCATTTTTTTCTTAGAGACTATTTTTGTGATAAAAGCTTTTTAGAGCTATTCTAGAGTATTTCTCTCTCTATATATATGAAAAAATTATTCCAAATAATTTATGAATAGAATATTTATATTTTATTTATATATTATATTAATTGATTATGATGTGTAGTTTTTTTACTTTATTATTATTACTAATAAATATTGAAAAAATATTTAATATGTTAATATAAAATTTATTATGAAATCTATTAAAAATATATTTTGGTTAAGATTTGATTAAGGAAATCTATTATTTAAATTATGAAAAGACAATAGATAGTTAAATATATTATTCAAAATTAGAAAAATACAAAAATGCTAAAAGGTAGATTCAAGAAATACTTTAATGGCATTATAATGTAAATAAATGATAAAATAAGGAAAATTTATATTTTGTACTTATCTTTTAATAATATAAATAATTTATAGGAAGTTTTCTTTCGTTTTTTTTTCTTGTTTGTCTGAACTATTTTGGTTTTGAAGATTGTGAACAAGAGAACACTTTGAAGTGGAAGTTACCTGTATCATCACTAATCTTTATTCGTCCTTTGTCTACTTAGTAATGGTTCTAGGTTTCGTTGATTCTCTCTTGGTCTTGTACGATTGTTCCTTTTTATTTTTGTTTCATAAAACACAAATGTGATAGGGGTCAGGTTTTCAAATTTATAAGTTTATAAATACACTTCTGTTAGTGCCAAAACCCTAGTCTCTCTGGCGGCCACCACCTCCTAGCTGCGCGCAGTTGCTAGGAACCATCCATTGCTTCTTTTCTATTTTTCTCATATCTTCTGCTACTCTATGTTATCCTTTCGTTTTTTTTTTGTCTATGTTTTGTGGTCGTGGTGAGTTGAGTTTGGTTCTTCGTAGGTCAAATCTAGTAGCTGACGAGCAGATCTGGCGATTTTCGACGAGTACGACGGCGTGTGGTTTGGCAGAGTCTTCTTTTGTTTCCATTCTGCTTGTTTTGAGAGTTGTTGGCTCTTGGTGGAGCGACTGTTTTGTCGTTAAGTTCCGGTTTCCACAAGCGACAGTTTTTGTGTTTTTGTTATTGCTTAATCTCTTCGACGTTTTGGTGGCAGAGACGGATCTCCAAAATCTGAGCTCTTTTTAGGCCGCTATTGTGGATAACAGAAGAGCCAGTTTCAAGGATCCGAGCTTATTTTTTTAACAGTTTGGCCCCTAATTTGGATCTTCCATATCGAACATGCGAACCGTGTCATCTTTTTGGACCCTTAATTTCTTTCATTCTCAAGATGCTATCTTGTACCCTCACTTGCAAAATAAAGTGAAAAGATCAGAGATCACAGCCTTCCTTGGCTCGTCATGTTTCTTCTTGGCTCCAATAACAACTCAATGAGGAGGCTGGTCAGTAATGCTTATGCCTTGAGAATTGAAAGATTAGATGGATACCAACAATAAGAATTCAAGGAACGTTCAATCAATGTAAATTGCTTTATTAAGAATCTCTTAGACAATCTCTCTCGATCTGTCTAATCCGAATTATACAACGTCACTTATGACTTGAGACGGACCAATTCTTAAACTAACACAAGCAAGTCTTTCACACACTCGAAAGACTCAATTACCAAAGCTCAGAAAACGTAACCTAGACGAAAACCCCTAGTTACGTTTTTATATTGCTCCTACATAATATCTTCTTTTCCTGATATTATGCTAACAGAATATATCTTCACTTGCTTTGCGCCAAAGCAATGATCTTCCAATGTGTAACTGACACGTCATCCGCCATAACGTTTATAACAAACTTTGAAGCCGTGTCACCCACTAAACCGTCTGTGTAACACTTCCTCTGTTCCACCTCGAACCAGCTCTGATCCTAGAGCTAACATTCTCCCCCTTTTTGCCTGAATGTGACAATCTCTGCATCCTGCAAAAACATGACACAACCGCAATACTTGCAAGGCAAAAAAAAATCATAGAAACACTTCATTAATTAAGTCATAATCCGAGTCTAAAAAGGTACATATCACCGCAAGGACTTAGAAAACAGCAGAAGCAAGAGTATGATACAAAATGAAGTGCAAGAAAAGACTCTAAAGACTTTAGATTAGTGATCGATTATCAGTCACTGTCTTCGTCACTCTGTTCTGTAGTCTGAGGAACGGTCCGATGCACATAATCTCCCCCTGCAAAGATGCACATTCAGGGAAAAACAATTAGTAGCAACATAATGAGATATGTATCCTGAATCAACGCCTTACTCCTCAGTCGCAGGCGTATAGCCTTAAGACTTGCAATGGCGCGAGTGATATCTTCCTCAAGGTTTGGAGCGTGAGAGTCAGCCCCTGCTCCACGTCCAGCTTTCTTATCCTTGACAACTGGTTTGGGCATACCAGTGAGATCTTCATCGCAGGAGTCAGGAGGAACAATGCGTTGAATGAGTAAGACTTGCTGAATCA